>SJYW01030515.1:0-11015 GCA_006410735.1 Raphicerus campestris | reverse complement strand
AATTGCAGGTAGAGTCTTTACCACGTCAACTACCAGGGAAGCCCAAAAGGTAACACATTTGTGAATTCGGAGAGCAATCTTCCAAAGTTGGCCAGACTCTGAATTCAGAGAGCTAGGAGCTCAGGGAAGCCACTCAGCACAGACCTGAGAAGCCGGTCACTGAGAAGCCAAGAGTTATGCAGAGTCCCTTGATACTGAGCAAAGAGCTCCGGACAAACTGAGAAGTGTTTATTTGATAATACATACAGAACCTTGGTGAGAACAGAGGCCGTGGTGTTAGAGCTGGGGCGCACCCCCACCATGCCTCGAGGGCTGGCTTCATTAGGTCAGCAGTTGCCCTGCGTGTCCCAGTGGTAGCCCATGTGGCTTAGAGGTAAATAATCCACCTGCTAATGCAGGAGATGCAGGAGACACAGATTTGATCCTTAGATCAGGAAGATACCCTGGAGAAGGAAATGGCAACCCACTCTAATATTCTTGCCTGGGTAATCCCATGGACAGAGGAGCCTCGCGGGCTACAGTCCGTGGGGTTGCAAAGAGTCAGACACAACTGAGCACACACACCCCGCTGGCTGGGAGTGGAGGAGCTTTTCCTCCTAGATTCTGCGGTAATGTTTTACCTTCCTGCTTCCATGCTCCAGGGAGCAGAGGGAGGGCCAGGGCTGGTGTAGGTGCTCTGGGGGGTCACACCTTCTAAAACTCAGATAGAGGGGGCTCTGCCACTAGGTGTAAAAGCCTTGGTCTCCCTCCAGCCCCAGGAGATGTAGGAGCTACTCCCTGGAGGCTCTCTCTCCTAGCAGGCTCTGGTCCTCAGTTTCCTGGCAGGTCCACCATGATGAGTCCCCATCAGAGACAAGCAAGGCCTGGAGACGCATGTGCAGAGCAGGGGTCTCCTCCCAGTTCACTCGTCTGAAGAGCTGNGGCAACCCACTCTAATATTCTTGCCTGGGTAATCCCATGGACAGAGGAGCCTCGCGGGCTACAGTCCGTGGGGTTGCAAAGAGTCAGACACAACTGAGCACACACACCCCGCTGGCTGGGAGTGGAGGAGCTTTTCCTCCTAGATTCTGCGGTAATGTTTTACCTTCCTGCTTCCATGCTCCAGGGAGCAGAGGGAGGGCCAGGGCTGGTGTAGGTGCTCTGGGGGGTCACACCTTCTAAAACTCAGATAGAGGGGGCTCTGCCACTAGGTGTAAAAGCCTTGGTCTCCCTCCAGCCCCAGGAGATGTAGGAGCTACTCCCTGGAGGCTCTCTCTCCTAGCAGGCTCTGGTCCTCAGTTTCCTGGCAGGTCCACCATGATGAGTCCCCATCAGAGACAAGCAAGGCCTGGAGACGCATGTGCAGAGCAGGGGTCTCCTCCCAGTTCACTCGTCTGAAGAGCTGTGGTTCCATCTAGTCCCCCACACCGCCGAGCCCCCACAGCGTAGACTCCAGCCCCACTGAGTCAGCACCAGTGGGTTTGCGCTCACGAGGAGGCACTGGTGCAAAGAGCAGCGTCAGCTCCAGGCCCTCAAAGCAGAAGATCAACAAACAGACTGACCTGAGTCGACCCTGGCTGCAAACCCACAAAAGCAAAGGGGTTTTCCTCAGCTCTGCGTCCACCAGATCCAAGCTGGAGAAATCCCGCCAGCATCCTCAGCCTTCCTTTCAGCCTTTTAAGTTTCTGAGCTGCATGAGATAAAGTTCCTCTGACTTTGGCTGCCTAAGTCAGGCACTGAAGTGCTAAGTCACTTCAGTCGTGTCTGACTTTTTGTGAACCCGTGAGCTGCAGCCCACGGGCTCCTCTGTCCATGGGATTCTCCAGGCAGGAATATTGGAGGGGGTTCCCATGCCCTCCTCCAGGGGAGCTTCCCGACCCAGGGATGGAACCTGCGTCTATTACGTTTCCTGCATTGTCAGGCGGGTTCCTTACCACTAGCCCCACCTGAGAATTACCCTAGAGCAGAACAAACAGCCCTACAGACATCCCGAGATCTGCTGTCTGGACTGAACTGACAATGACATTGGCTGCAGGTTTATGTTCTTTCGGACAGAATCCTCTCAAGTGATGGACAACGTGCCATTTTAGCCGAACTCTCCAGCCTGCTCTGCCAGAGACTGACACTGTCAGGCGCATCACTTACCGTCAGGTGCTTGCATCTTGTCAAGCACATCACCACAGTCCCTAGATCGAAGGGGAACTCCAGCATTCTCTCACACGAATCCATGACCAGACTCCCCGTCACTGCCCCCACACATGCTGTTTCTAACCGGGAAATCGATGGCCACACATGGCCTTGGCTTATTGTGTCGTAAAGGTTCTTACACTGCAGCATCTCCTCCCTTTATTCTCATTACATTGCATTTGGGAAGAGTGCCTAACCTTGACCTGCAAGCCCCGGGGGGGGACTGTGATTACCCTGCGGTGGGCCTAGCAGGGGTTGTGACCTTTCTGCTTGGTCTCAGGACCCCAAGGTGGGAAGACCCTCAGTCTGACACCCCTGGCATTGCTGGCCAGATGAAGCCTCAAATCAGCGGGCTAGCTGCTGTGACCTCCATCGTCGCCTTCCAGCTGATACAGTGCTAGGTCGCTTCAGTTGTATCCAACTCTGTGACGCTATGGACTGAAGCCCACCAGAATCCTCTGTCCATAGGATTCTCTAGGCAAGAACACTGAAGTGGGTTGCCATGCCCTCCTCCAGGGGAGCTTCCTGACCCAGGGATTGAACCCATGTCTCATATCTCTTGCATTAGCAGGCTGGTTCTCTACCACTTGGTCACCTGGGAAGCCAGCTGATACAGAGAGGTACCTTATTTTCAACTTTAGGAAAGAGTGAGTCCCCCAACTGTGCCCAGAGCACAGACTTGTTTTCTCTGAGACCAGGGCCCAAGGGCAGCCCAGTATGGGCACACAGTCTGGCCTGGTCCTGTCTCTCTGGGGAAATAATCCAGAGGAGGAGTCTGGTTCTCACCTGGCCAGGTACTGAGCCAGGCACCCAGGGGACATGGCAGACATCAACAGGGCATTATCTCCCTAAGAGGTCGTGCCTTCTCACATGCAAATTATCATCTGACTTGCATCTCTTAAGCTGTGGACATACCTAGGACCTCAGAGGTCCGTGAATCCTGGTTTAGCACAGAGGGCAGCAGGCCTGGCCATGGCTGGGTTGTGTAAGGAGTCAACAGAACCCTGGAATAAACTTGATTATTTTACCAACACCCCGACTGAATATCACTTTTCTGTAAATGAAACATAAGCCAAGTCAAATTTTTGTTTAAAAACACAGTGGGGGAATTCCCTGGTGGTCTAGTGGTTAGGACTCCATACGGTCACTGCTGAGGGTCCAGGTTCAATCCCTGGTCATGGAACTAGGATCCTATAGGCCACATAGCATGGCCAAAAAAGAGAAAAAAAGACACAGAAACACAATATGGATGCAGAGAAGTGATGAGACTTAGCTGTGTTTTCTGAACCTTGAGAGCTTGGTCTGCATACCGTGGTATGAGCCTTCTGTAGTGACCCTGCTGGGGTCAGGCAGGTGAGAGAGGGCCACCACTCCCCCAAGCAGTGCTCTCTCACTGAAGAAAGGGCCNCTGAGTACCTTCTCGGGGCCAGGCCCTGCTCTGCTGCAGCAGCAGTGAGTGAACAGACAGGTAAGATGCATGCCTGTGAGCTGGGCACAAGAGCCGTGTGGGAAAAATAAAGCCAGGAGTGGATGCATTGGGAAGACCCCTGGAGGAGGAGGGCATGGCAACCTACTCCATTATCCTTGCCTGGAGAATCTCCGTGGACAGAGGAGCCTGGCGGGCTACAGTCCATGGGGTCACAAAGAGTTCGACACGACTGAGTGACTTTAGAAGATTGCTCTCCAAATTCTCAAAAGGTCTCAAAAAGTAGACATTTTAAGTGTCTACTGAACTTGAAACGCAAAGAAATGAAAAGGCAGTCTACATGCAGTTGATTGTTACCTATTGCGAAGGTTAAGTTGAAACCGAGTTTTAATTTTTAATGTTTTTCTTCATTTACCTGACTGTGCTAGCAAGAAGGTAATATTTGAACAGGGACAAAAGAGATGAGCATGTGAAACCATGGTCGATGAAGAAAGTGTGACCAACAGAAGGAACAGCAGGTACAAAGTTCTTGTTTCCCTGAGCTCCTAGCTCTCTGAATTCAGAGAGAGCTCTAAATCCCCCCTCCCCAGGGGATCTTCACAACCCAGGGGTCGAACCCAGGTTTCCCGAATTGCAGGTAGAGTCTTTACCACGTCAACTACCAGGGAAGCCCAAAAGGTAACACATTTGTGAATTCGGAGAGCAATCTTCCAAAGTTGGCCAGACTCTGAATTCAGAGAGCTAGGAGCTCAGGGAAGCCACTCAGCACAGACCTGAGAAGCCGGTCACTGAGAAGCCAAGAGTTATGCAGAGTCCCTTGATACTGAGCAAAGAGCTCCGGACAAACTGAGAAGTGTTTATTTGATAATACATACAGAACCTTGGTGAGAACAGAGGCCGTGGTGTTAGAGCTGGGGCGCACCCCCACCATGCCTCGAGGGCTGGCTTCATTAGGTCAGCAGTTGCCCTGCGTGTCCCAGTGGTAGCCCATGTGGCTTAGAGGTAAATAATCCACCTGCTAATGCAGGAGATGCAGGAGACACAGATTTGATCCTTAGATCAGGAAGATACCCTGGAGAAGGAAATGGCAACCCACTCTAATATTCTTGCCTGGGTAATCCCATGGACAGAGGAGCCTCGCGGGCTACAGTCCGTGGGGTTGCAAAGAGTCAGACACAACTGAGCACACACACCCCGCTGGCTGGGAGTGGAGGAGCTTTTCCTCCTAGATTCTGCGGTAATGTTTTACCTTCCTGCTTCCATGCTCCAGGGAGCAGAGGGAGGGCCAGGGCTGGTGTAGGTGCTCTGGGGGGTCACACCTTCTAAAACTCAGATAGAGGGGGCTCTGCCACTAGGTGTAAAAGCCTTGGTCTCCCTCCAGCCCCAGGAGATGTAGGAGCTACTCCCTGGAGGCTCTCTCTCCTAGCAGGCTCTGGTCCTCAGTTTCCTGGCAGGTCCACCATGATGAGTCCCCATCAGAGACAAGCAAGGCCTGGAGACGCATGTGCAGAGCAGGGGTCTCCTCCCAGTTCACTCGTCTGAAGAGCTGTGGTTCCATCTAGTCCCCCACACCGCCGAGCCCCCACAGCGTAGACTCCAGCCCCACTGAGTCAGCACCAGTGGGTTTGAGCTCACGAGGAGGCACTGGTGCAAAGAGCAGCGTCAGCTCCAGGCCCTCAAAGCAGAAGATCAACAGACTGACCTGAGTCGACCCTGGCTGCAAACCCACAAAAGCAAAGGGGTTTTCCTCAGCTCTGCGTCCACCAGATCCAAGCTGGAGAAATCCCGCCAGCATCCTCAGCCTTCCTTTCAGCCTTTTAAGTTTCTGAGCTGCATGAGATAAAGTTCCTCTGACTTTGGCTGCCTAAGTCAGGCACTGAAGTGCTAAGTCACTTCAGTCGTGTCTGACTTTTTGTGAACCCGTGAGCTGCAGCCCACGGGCTCCTCTGTCCATGGGATTCTCCAGGCAGGAATATTGGAGGGGGTTCCCATGCCCTCCTCCAGGGGAGCTTCCCGACCCAGGGATGGAACCTGCGTCTATTACGTTTCCTGCATTGTCAGGCGGGTTCCTTACCACTAGCCCCACCTGAGAATTACCCTAGAGCAGAACAAACAGCCCTACAGACATCCCGAGATCTGCTGTCTGGACTGAACTGACAATGACATTGGCTGCAGGTTTATGTTCTTTCGGACAGAATCCTCTCAAGTGATGGACAACGTGCCATTTTAGCCGAACTCTCCAGCCTGCTCTGCCAGAGACTGACACTGTCAGGCGCATCACTTACCGTCAGGTGCTTGCATCTTGTCAAGCACATCACCACAGTCCCTAGATCGAAGGGGAACTCCAGCATTCTCTCACACGAATCCATGACCAGACTCCCCGTCACTGCCCCCACACATGCTGTTTCTAACCGGGAAATCGATGGCCACACATGGCCTTGGCTTATTGTGTCGTAAAGGTTCTTACACTGCAGCATCTCCTCCCTTTATTCTCATTACATTGCATTTGGGAAGAGTGCCTAACCTTGACCTGCAAGCCCCGGGGGGGGACTGTGATTACCCTGCGGTGGGCCTAGCAGGGGTTGTGACCTTTCTGCTTGGTCTCAGGACCCCAAGGTGGGAAGACCCTCAGTCTGACACCCCTGGCATTGCTGGCCAGATGAAGCCTCAAATCAGCGGGCTAGCTGCTGTGACCTCCATCGTCGCCTTCCAGCTGATACAGTGCTAGGTCGCTTCAGTTGTATCCAACTCTGTGACGCTATGGACTGAAGCCCACCAGAATCCTCTGTCCATAGGATTCTCTAGGCAAGAACACTGAAGTGGGTTGCCATGCCCTCCTCCAGGGGAGCTTCCTGACCCAGGGATTGAACCCATGTCTCATATCTCTTGCATTAGCAGGCTGGTTCTCTACCACTTGGTCACCTGGGAAGCCAGCTGATACAGAGAGGTACCTTATTTTCAACTTTAGGAAAGAGTGAGTCCCCCAACTGTGCCCAGAGCACAGACTTGTTTTCTCTGAGACCAGGGCCCAAGGGCAGCCCAGTATGGGCACACAGTCTGGCCTGGTCCTGTCTCTCTGGGGAAATAATCCAGAGGAGGAGTCTGGTTCTCACCTGGCCAGGTACTGAGCCAGGCACCCAGGGGACATGGCAGACATCAACAGGGCATTATCTCCCTAAGAGGTCGTGCCTTCTCACATGCAAATTATCATCTGACTTGCATCTCTAAGCTGTGGACATACCTAGGACCTCAGAGGTCCGTGAATCCTGGTTTAGCACAGAGGGCAGCAGGCCTGGCCATGGCTGGGTTGTGTAAGGAGTCAACAGAACCCTGGAATAAACTTGATTATTTTACCAACACCCCGACTGAATATCACTTTTCTGTAAATGAAACATAAGCCAAGTCAAATTTTTGTTTAAAAACACAGTGGGGGAATTCCCTGGTGGTCTAGTGGTTAGGACTCCACACGGTCACTGCTGAGGGTCCAGGTTCAATCCCTGGTCATGGAACTAGGATCCTATAGGCCACATAGCATGGCCAAAAAAGAGAAAAAAAGACACAGAAACACAATATGGATGCAGAGAAGTGATGAGACTTAGCTGTGTTTTCTGAACCTTGAGAGCTTGGTCTGCATACCATGGTATGAGCCTTCTGTAGTGACCCTGCTGGGGTCAGGCAGGTGAGAGAGGGCCACCACTCCCCCAAGCAGTGCTCTCTCACTGAAGAAAGGGCCCTGCAGAAGATGGCAGAGGGGGTGGACCCTCTGTCTCCACTGGGACCACATTTCCCTTCCTTCTCAGAGGACTGGGAGCTGGGTGGCAGGCAGTCCTGTCCTTACGTAACTTTAAAAATGGATTGGCCTTTCAACCAGGCACCATCAGCTCCCAGTCTGGCCGAGGAGCCGACCCAAGGTCACCCTAGGAGCTTCTGCAGGATAAAAGTCCGTATTTTATGGCAAGACAAAGTTCTTCTCTGCCCTCTGGCCTCCTCTCTCCCCAACACTGAGCATCCTGTTTTAGGCATCAACCAGATCTTCCCATTGGCAGGAACACCTGCTCAGGCACGAAGAGCAACGTTCTCCCAGCATCCACAGAACAGTCCTTAAAGATCACATCCCCTTCTGGATCTGGTCAAGGGTCACAGGATCCCACCACGATGCTGCTCAGACCTGTATTTTTAATTTTTCAATGATACATCACTTGATGTGCAGCCTCTGTCTCAAAAACTGTATCTAACTATGGCTTGACTTCTGGCTGGTGCAGCGGTCCTTGGAGATTTCTGGTGTTGACTTAAAAAGATGCACAATGTGAGGGTTGTGAGTTCAGTTTTATTTGGAGCAAAAGAAGGGGACTGCAGCCCGGGAGACAGCGCCTCAGATAGCTCTGAGAGACTGCTCCAAAGAGGCAGGGGCGGCTGGGGTTGGGGGAGGTCGGTATATGTGTGATTCTGGTGAAGAGCGTACATGCAGCCCAGCACACACCTTTCCAGAAGGTTTCTGCTCGTCACGAGGAACAGTCGACACCATGAAGGATTTTAGTGCTCTCCTAGATATGAGGAGACAAAAGAATTGGGCATATAAAAGTGGCTCCTAAAAATATCTATCTGAGATCAGTCCTGCCAGAGCACAGAGGGCCTCACTTCTGCTCCCCAACCTGAACTCCTCTCAGGGGATGTTGAAAGTCAGCAGCTGCAGCACCACGTGGTTTAACCCTTGTAGACGGCAAGTGCAGTTTGTAGTTGACACCGAGATGCTCTTCCCAGCTTACAACCCTCACATCTGGCTCGAATAAAATTTCCCATTTCTTTCTCAGACCAGCTGATTGATTTTTTGTTGACAGGCTAGAGGAGAAGTGACAGGCAAGGGTCCTCCAGAGCAGGGGTCCCCTTCAGGGACACAAGTTTGCGCACCATGGTGCCCTCTGACCCTCTCTGGGAACAGCCACCCGGAGAGGGATATCCCCATGCTGCCCACTTGGATGGGCCTTGTTGCCTGGGGGCTGGTGGGGACCGGGGCCTTGCAGGGGGAGTGGAGGGCAGGCTTGCTCCAGGCGGGGGCCTGTGGTGGGGGTGGACTCTGGCTGACTCAGCCACGCCTCCTCTGCGGTTCTGACTGCACATTGTCCCTTTAAGGAAGCAGCTCTCGCTGAGGCCTGAGCTCAGCCCGTGGATGTGAGTGACACAGGGGCCTGCGTTCTGACTCAGTTCAGCCTTTTGTTTGTCAGACGCCCGAACAGCCCTTTGTTCCCAGGACTCGCCGCCTCTGCAATTGGTCCTGGCTTTAGTCACAGCCTGCTGACTAAGGCCTCAGACGGTCTATGTGGAATTCCTATCAGTGCTTCCTGAGCTCAGTTTCAGGAAGAAACGTTGAAACGGCAGCTCCTAGGCTGCAGGCCTGTTTTACAGGCACCTTCCTTCTGCACCGCTGGTGCTTCCCCTGCACCCAAGTCCTGCACCGAGGCTCACCCTGACCGTGACATTGAAAAGGCAGTAGATTCTAGCTCAGATTTACTTCAGTAACTGACTTTGTGTTCATGAGAGGAGACACTGGAGCAATTCTGGAGATGCAGTTTATTTTTAACACAGTAGAGCCGGCAACTGTATCTTAAATGATGGGTGGGTGAAGACGTGCTGAAATCTGCCAATAAATTTGTGGCAGAGAATGGGGTTGAGACCCAACAGGACTCGGGTGTCGTGCCCAAGTTTTTCCCAAGGTGCTGGACAGATTCCCCTTCTTTGCCTTCAGAGCTGTTGACCTCCCCACTTTCCATCACAGCCCTACTTACCCTATTCTAACCACATAGCTTCCCTTCTGTTCCCCAAACATGCTCTGCTCTGTACCCACTGATTCATGGGGATCCCTTGGCTAGAAAGCCTTTCCACCCTTCCCGGCCAGTTCTGAATCCCAGGACCACATAGGAATGCACCGTGAGCTACCTGGGCACCTCCCAGCTGAGCATCCTGTAAACTGTTCAGATAGATGCATCTCAGATGACATTTGTGAGCCCTGAGAGCCCATAGAGTTAGCCTGGGCATGTGTCCAGCATTCAGATCTTCCATTTCATCCCCTGTATTATTAACCCTATGTTATACTTTGAATTGTGTCCCCAAAATGAGGCTGAAGTCCTGACCCCAGCACACATGTATGTGACCTGATGTGGAAACTAAGTCTTTGCCAACAATCAAGGTAAGATGAAGTAATTAAGATGGACCCTACTCCATCATGGCTATGTCTTTATAAAGAGGGGACATTCGGACCCAGACAAGGCACATGGGGAGACACCATGTGCCATGTAAAAACAAAGGCAGTGATCAGAGTGATGCTTCTAGAAGCCAAAGAACTCCTGAAGATTGCCAACACAACACCAGAAGCCTGGGACAAATTCTCCCTGAGTCCTCGGAAGGAACCAACCCTGCCCTCACCTTGAACCTGGACATCCAGCCCCCAGACTATGAGAGAACCAATCTCTGCTGTCAGCCACCTGGCTTGTAGCACTTTGTCATAACAGCCTGCAAAACTACAGACCTCACTTTTACAAATGAGGAGACTGAGGCAGAGGAGGTGATAGAAGCTATTAGGTGGTGTGGCTGGTTTTGAACCCAAACTATGGCATAACTGTCTATTGGCATTCCATCTTAATGGAGATTTACTGAAATATATCAGAATAAGTTGCATTGCATTTGGGATGGAGCCAAATTCAGGAGGAGAGCTTCTTAGTACTCCCCATCCTGTGTTTGATGGGGAGTTATTTCTGAATAAAATAATCTCCCTCATCAGACCAAAGCCTCCTTATGACGAAACCTGAACACCTCCCTCCAGAAACAAACTTGCAACGTTCACATATTTTTATGCCCTGACTATAATATAAAGGAGAAATACATTTATAATTATATCAACTTCTTTCAACACATGCATTCCTAGGTGAGGGCCAGGCTTGGGCTGACACATAGAGCCATCAAAACAAATGATTATATGGGGCTTGCCTGGTGGTCTCGTGGTTAAGAAGCCACCTTGCAATACAAGGAACACCAGTTCCATCCCTGGTCCCGGAAGACCCCACATGCCTCAGAGCAAGTGAGCTCATGCACCACAACTACTGAGCCTGTGCTCTAGAGCCCAGGAGCTACAATTGCTGAGGCCCACGTGCCTAGAGCCCACACTCCCCCACAACAAGAGAAGCCACTGCAATGAGAGTCTCGAGTATTGAAACAAAGAGTAGCCCCTGCTTGCTGCAAGTAGAGAAAGCCTGCGCGCAGCAACAAAGACTCAGCACAAGCAAAACATAAAGACAAACAATGATAATTACAAAACCCAGAGACACGGATGCACAGAGTCGGCCACACAAGTCCCCTCTGATGTTGCCACGGGAAACATGGTTTTAGGAAGTGGTGAGCAGCTCTAGGTAAAGGTCAGAACAAGGCAAAG
>SJYW01030514.1:153035-183903 GCA_006410735.1 Raphicerus campestris | reverse complement strand
GGCTGCTGGAAGTGCTGTTTGTGCTTCTCCAAGAACTGCTGGTGCTGCTGCTGGATGACCAGGTGCTGCAGCGCCTGCGCGCTCTGGGGCAGCGGCGCCGACTGCGTGCGGCCCAGCGGGCGGTGCTGCCGCAGCTTGTGCACTGAGGGCGCCACGCGCTCCGCCCCTACCAGGGGCTGTGCGTGCAGGGGCAGAGCGCCCAGGCCTGCAAGGTAGCGGTCTGGAGAGAGCAGGGGAGGGGAGGGTCAGAAGGGAGGGGTGAGGCCTGCTGAGTCCATAACGGAGGCCGGCCGCCACCACCTCCCCGAGGCCCGCCAGGCCTGCTCCAGCATGCTGACCACCCGAAGCCTGGACTTAGGGGCAGTGGCCAGTCATCTGGTCCCCCCACACCCAGGTCCAGGTCGTAAGTGGGCAGCCCCAGCACAGGCGCCCTCAGAAGGGCCTGGCTGAGTGAGGAAGGGGCCAGGGTCTGGTGGCTCCAGAATGTTCTGGAAGACCAGCGAGTGGGCACCTTCCTGACAGCCTCAGAAACCTAGGTGTGAGGAAGACACCTGCCCTTATGAACCAAACCATTTTAAGGGTCTCAAGACGTCAATTTTATACACAAAGAGGGCATCAACACTAGAAAAAAATTATGATGCATGTTGTCAAAATCTCTGCAAATTTCTGGGAAAGGCTGTCACCTGCTGCCCAGGAGAAGGGCAGGTCGGCCACACGGTGTCTGGGCTGAGTGTTTAAGAATCTGTGTGGACAGAAGAGGGTAGGTTTGAATCTGTGTTTGAATCTTGCTTCAAAATGCAACCTCCTCATGTGAACCAGGAGGTGGAATGTTATCCTTCTATATTCCTTTCAACCATCAGTACTTTTTTCTTTTACAAATTGTGGGTTTAGACAGTTTACCATTTTCTCTGGTACCACAGGCAAAAGGGTGTAACAGACCCTTCACAGGCCACCTGAGTATCTGCCCCCAGCACCAGAGCGGGAGAAGCTAAACCACATCACTCATGCTGCCCGTGACCCCAGATCAGGGCGTCTGACCAGGAAAAGCACAGGTGGACAGGCAGGCCAGCTCGCAGCCACCCAGCGCTGACTCCCGGTGGGGGCTGTGCGGCCGTGTCTAGTCGAACCCAAGCCCCCTCCAGGGGTGCTGACTGCCAGTCTTTTCCTAGTCCCTTCCTGGAGGTTACTTCTGTATTAAAATTTTTACTTTGTGTACAAATAGAGAAAAAAGGTTCAACTCTAGCAAAATAGTCCTTCACCACCTTTTCAAAAAGTTAACCAGTCACAGTTCCCTAAACCACCATCACTTTTTGTCCAACCCAAACAGTTTTCTGGCAAGATACGTTATCTTAAACCTTATTATCTGCTTGGCTAGTAAACTAAAGTGAATAACTCGAAAGGCAGAACCAATTCTGTCCTGGGTTTTCTATTGATAGAAAAGTTAAAGACAAAAACTCGGCATCAGCATGGAGAAGGCCTTTCCTCAGCTGTTGGCCTGGTGGCTCAGACAGTAAAGAGTCTGCCTGCAGTGCAGGAGATACAGGTTCAATCCCTGGGCTGGGAAGATCCCCTGGAGAAGGAAATGGCAATCCACTCCAGTATTCTTGCCTGGTGAATCCCATGGATGCAGGAGCCTGGTGGGCTACATACCATGGGGTCGCAAAGAGTCGGATACAACTGAGTGACTTCACTTTCACTTTCTTTCACTTGGTCTGGGTATTATGGGGGATTAAATCATTTCACCAGTTTCCCAGGTGGCACTAGTGGAAAAGAACCCTCTTGCCAATGCAGGAGATATAAGAGACATGGGTTCAATCCCTGGGTTGGGAAGATCCCCTGGAGGAGGGCATGGCAGCCTACTCCAGTATTCTTGCTGGAGAGTCCCATGGACAGAGGAGCCTGGCTGGCTGCAATCCATGGGGCTGCATAGAGTTGAGCATGACTGTGAAAGTCACTGAGTCTATATCATCCATGGAACTCTCCAGGGCAGAATACTGCAGTGGGTAGCCTTTCCCTTCTCCAAGGGACCTTCCCAATCCAGGGATCACATCCAGGTCTCTCACATTGCAGGTGGATACTTTACCAGCTTGTGACCAAGGAAGCCCTAAGTCACTCAGCACGCAAATGGTTTCATGGAGGGAAGAAGGATGTCAGCCACTGGATGCTGCACTTATGGCGTTAAAAGTCCACTTAGTCACTGAAAGGCGCCCTCTCAGAAGACATCACTTGCTTTTAAAGCTTCCTGGGCCTCCGAGGATGAGAGTGCCTGTGCTGGGGCCACTGGGCTGGCCATGCACCATATCCGCAGGGAAGCGTCTCTTGGTTTTAGAGGAGGAAACACTTAATTCCAGAGATCCAGTGTCTGCTGTGACCCAGGTTAGGGAACCAGGACCCCAAGTGAGTTGGAAAGGCGGTGACTCTGGGTGCTCCAGAGCCCCCTCCCTGCGATCGGAGCTCCAGCTGCTTGATGCTGGCCCAGAAGCCCACCTTGGCCAGGAAGACACCACCCTGAGGACACAGGCCTCTGTCCCTGCAGGGTGTGGGTGGCTGGCGGTGGAGAGGCCTGACTTCCAGTCCCCGATGCTGGGGGAGCCCGTGTCTACACACAGCCCCAGCTGTTTAGGCTGGACCCTGGTCTGGTTCCCCTCCCTCCCCTCACCTCTCACCTCCACCTCTTCACCCCAGATTAGGCTCTAGTGCTTCTGGGGGTGGGGGTAAAGCTGTGGGGCCCCCACACTTGAGAAAAGTGTCATGATCAGCACCCCTTAAAACTGGACATCTGACCTTCCAGGAGAAATACCCCATACCTGGTCCAATGTGGACTCAGGCCACACTTGAGTTCAGAAGTTTCTGGTTCAGAACTGGAAGATGACCCCTCGGACCCTTCACGGGAGCTTTCAATGGTAACTGGAAACTGGCTGGTTTTCGGTACGTGTTGTGAAACTTCCAAGCAAGAGGGCCCAGCACATTAGGGTCCAATTCTGTCCTAGTGACCAGCTGGCCTGCGGAGGCTGGCTGGATAGCAGGGCTCTGGCAGCCTGGGACTGCCCTTGTCCAGCCTCAGTGAAGGGACCTGAGGGTGGCCGGTGCTGAGCAGCTCTTCCCGGGGACAGGGTGGGCCAGCCTCCTCAGAGGTCCTCTCTGGAGCAGGAAGTAAAGACGACAATGGGACAGGAGCTCCTGGTGAGCACCCAGCCCTTCCGCGGACACCTGGGCTGAAGGTTTCCTTCCCCTGCACTAACAGGAAGTGACTCTGCAAACAAAGATGCCGCACAGACGCCCCCACCAGGTATGGGGGTTAAAAAGAGAGAGAAGTTGAAAGGCCAAATCGCCCTCTGTTCTGGGCCTGGTTTGGCCGCGCTGGCCTTGGCACTGGGGATCCTGTTCAGTCCACGTGGATTCTCACGTGAAATCCACGTGAGACAGGTGACTCTTGTGGCCTGAGCCCTTACACACCCACTGCCCAACTTAAAGAGTCTTTAAAGCTGGGGTGTGTCAACCTGCACACCCCACCCTGACCAGCTGCTCAGAGTCCAACCTGCGGGCTGTCTGGGGCACTGGGCTCTTTTCACTAGAAGCCTGGAGTGCACCATCACAGGCTGTCAGGAGCCCCCTGCAGCGGCGAGAACCCAGGCTGTGGGAGCCACTCTGAGCGGGTGCCACGGGGAACTCACCCGCACGCCTGCTCCCCGACGGACCCAGGACGGCTGCTCCTCCCGCACGGCCAGCCTTTGTGGAATGATGTGGCCCCAGCTCTGCCACCATCTGTCCACAGTGACCACCAGCAAGCAGGCACGTCTGTGGGCCCTGGGAACCTCAGAGAACCTACCAGAAGCCAGCCTGCAGTGCGAGCCCAACCCTTCCTGACGTGGCTCAGACATCGCCTGGCACCAGGTGCCACCGCAGAGGTACTGCTGTGCCCCTTCCGGCATCAGATGCTGAGGGGGTGCCGGGAGGGGCTGCACGAGGTAACTCAGTGTCTGCGCTCCGGGGGATGGAGGTGTGCAGAGAAATTGCCAGTGCTGAGCGCCCGGGAGGCCCCGAGCTGGGCCTGACGTGGAGGAAGGGCCCTGAGGCCGGGCGTGCAGGAGGCGGCGTGGGCCTCGTCAGCGCCGAGCGAGCCTGCACCCCGAGCGCAGCGTGGGTCGGGGCTGTGCTCCAGGCTGGAGCTGACTGACTGTGCTCCCCGTGCTGGTGGAATGGGCCCCGTTCCGATCACGCCTCAGCCGGCCCCCGCTTTTAACTGTCACTGTCCAGGGGAGGGACGGGGCAGGGGTANGCTGAGGGGGTGCCGGGAGGGGCTGCACGAGGTAACTCAGTGTCTGCGCTCCGGGGGATGGAGGTGTGCAGAGAAATTGCCCGTGCTGAGCGCCCGGGAGGCCCCGAGCTGGGCCTGACGTGGAGGAAGGGCCCTGAGGCCGGGCGTGCAGGAGGCGGCATGGGCCTCGTCAGCGCCGAGCGAGCCTGCACCCCGAGCGCAGCGCGGGTCGGGGCTGTGCTCTAGGCTGGAGCTGACTGACTGTGCTCCCCGTGCTGGTGGAATGGGCCCCGTTCCGACCACGCCTCAGCCGGCCCCCGCTTTTAACTGTCACTGTCCAGGGGAGGGACGGGGCAGGGGTAGTTGGGGAGTTTGGGATGGGCGCATGCGCACTGCTGGGCTTAAATGGGGAGCTAACAGGGCTTCTGACCAGCGCACGGAGCTCTGCTGTGTGTGGCGCGGCGGCCTGGGTGGGAGGCGGGTTCGGGGGAGCCTGGATGTATGTGTATGAGTGGCTGGGCCCCTCCACTGCCCCCCAGAAACTGTCATCGCACTGTTCGTTAACGATGAAAGTGAGATTTTCACTATGAAAGTGGCTATGAAAGTGAAAGCCTCAGTTGCTCAGTTGAGTCTGACTCTGCGGCCCTACGGACTGCAGCCCGCCAGGCTCCTCTGTCCATGGGATTTTTCTAAGCAAGGACACTGGAGTGGGTCACCATTCCCTTCTCCAGGGGATCTCCCTGACCCATGGATTAAATCTGAGTCTCCTGCATTGCAGGCAGACGCTTTAGTGTCTGAGCCACCAGGGAAGTATTGTTTGTTAATTGGCTATACCCTAATACAAAATAAAAAGTGAAAGAGGAAAAAAAAGTGAAAAAACCCCCAACTTCCAGTGTCAATGTGAATGGCCACAGCTCTGGGCCTGGGGAGGGCTTCCTGGCATGCCTACAGGAGTGTAAGGCGACCCCAGGGAGGCCTGGGAACAGGGAGTAGGGCAGGGAAGGGCCCACACGATGCTGGGAAGGACAGACGGGCCAGCTGGGAAGTAAGGGAAAAAGCAAGGGTGAAGGCTGAGAACGATGAAACCAAACGTCACCACCAGCGCAACCAACAGCTGAGGGGACTCCCCTGCTGACACTGACACCGGGGGCTCTGTCGGCCCTCCTAAAACCGGGGAGGAAGCTGAAGACCCAGCTGGACGGTGCCAGGACCTGGGAGGTCAGCTCTGCAGCAGGGCCCCCTCATTTCACAGCAAACCCTGAGCACTCTGTCACTTGGAAAGTAACACCTTTACACTGCTGTTGCTATGCAAATCTTATAGCAAATCTGTGTGTGTGTGTGAGTCGCTCAATCATGTCTGACTCTTTGTGACCCCATGTACTGTACCCCGCCAGGCTCCTCTGTCCACGGGATTCTCCAGGAAGAATTCTGGAGTGGGTTGCCATGCCCTCCTCCAGGGGATCTTCCTGACCCAGGGACTGAACCTGAGTCTCCTGCATTGCAGGCAGAATCTTTACCATCTGAGCCACCAGGAAAGCCCTAATTTTGTTTTTTCTAAACATAACCACCCATTAGATGGGGCACGTTTTTTAAAAAATCGTTGCTGCTGATAGGAATCTGCTGCCCAGCAGGGCCGGCTCTGTGCTCCATCACACCCTGAGCACCCAAAGGGCAGACACGTCAGGGAGCGGGCAACCTGCTCTTGGGAAATCAACCAGAAGGTGTGTCTGACGCTCTGGCTTCCACGCCTCTGGCTGTGTGAGTGGACTCGGTCTCTCCGGCCACAGCCTGGTGTGGGACGGCTTGGGTGCAGGAGTTCTGGGGGACAGGTCACCTGCCCTCCCCCAGGGAGCCCGGGATGGCCCGATGCGGCCCACTCACCTGTGACGAGGGGCGTCTGTGCAGGCGGCTNCTGCCCCCCGCCGCTCAGAGCCTCCCTTTCGGCCCTCCTTTAAACAGGCCCGCCCAGCACCGTCGGCAGATAAACCCTTCAGAGTGTGTGGGAAACCAGGACAACTTTGGGGGGCAATAAAAATTATATGTGATCTCTCCAACTTTTCACCCACCTTCAGCTCAACAGTGTTTGGACTGCTTTTTCACTCTACTCCAAGGAATCTGGTCTAAGAAAGTAAATACGAATGCTTAATCACCGTGGTATCATTTGCATCAACACGGTGGAATATCATCAAAGGTGCAAGAGTGTGGTGAGCAATACCGAGTGGGAAAGGAATCGAGTGTACACAGCGTACGTGCCAGACCCGCAAAGAAAGCACTGGAAGGAAACACACTCGGAGGTTAACGGCGTTTCCCTGGACAGGGTCCGAGGGGCAGCTGCCTCTCCTGTCTGCTCGCTCTGCCAGGCACGTGCGGTGTGACGCGGCCGAGCCCCTGACCCATCTCATGAGCATCTGAGGGCCTCCACTGGCCGCTCCCTCACCTCCGTCCCTCCTGGCCTCCCTGTACAGGCCAGAGGAGCCACGTCTGGGATGCCGCGGCCCTCTCCTCCCCAGGACCCCAGGAGAGGGGACCCCACCCTGCCCAGAGCTCCTTATTTTCCTGTCTTCTGGAAAGCCAGCTCTGCTTAGAGCATTCCGCACCCCCCCAGTCCCCTGGGGCTGTGCTGGACCGGAAACCCACCCCCATCTCCGTGTGGCCTGTGCCCATCCGATGCACTCCTCCTGGCCCGGGGGCCCCCACCCCCCACCTTTCCTGCTTCCCACACGGCGCCCTTTCTGGGCGATGCTGCCCAGCACCCAGCAGGCCATGTGTTCCCAGCCCCAGTGTGGCGCCCTGGTCTCTGGAGTCAGAGAGGAAGCTGCTGGGAGGTGAGGATGCAGCTCATCGTTGCAGTGCCCAGCCTGGTCCTCATCTCACAGGCTGAGGGCGTGAAGGCCAGAGCCAGACCCAGGACAGAAGTGGCCAGGCCTGACTGGTGNGAGAGGAAGCTGCTGGGAGGTGAGGATGCAGCTCATCGTTGCAGTGCCCAGCCTGGTCCTCATCTCACAGGCTGAGGGCGTGAAGGCCAGAGCCAGCCCCAGGACAGAAGTGGCCAGGCCTGACTGGTGGGGCCGCTCTCCCCAGAAGAGACTAGGCCCCGGTGCGGGGGGACACGGGCCCTGCCTCTCCCGAGGCCCGAGTCTGCACGGAACCCGTGGTGAGGGCGGCCTGGTCTCTCTATCAGAAGCACAGGGCCCCAGGCCGTCGGCCTCAGACCCGACTTCTGGCAGGTTCCACTCCGGCCGCAGGGCAGGGCTGAGGGCGCTCAGCTCAACCCAGACCCCGTGCTCAGATCTGAGGTCCCTCCCAGNGGCCTGACTGGTGGGGCCGCTCTCCCCAGAAGAGACTAGGCCCCGGTGCGGGGGGACACGGGCCCTGCCTCTCCCGAGGCCCGAGTCTGCACAGAACCCGTGGTGAGGGCGGCCTGGTCTCTCTATCAGAACCACAGGGCCCCAGGCCGTCGGCCTCAGACCCGACTTCTGGCAGGTTCCACCCCGGCCGCAGGGCAGGGCTGAGGGCGCTCAGCTCACCCCAGACCCCGTGCTCAGATCTGAGGTCCCTCCCACGGCACCCAGGAGCCCCTCTTTCCTGCGGGGCGGCCCGAGAGCCGCGGGTCTCCATCAAACCCTGTCCTTGGTGCTCACGGGCCCTCCCCGCCTGTTTCCAGGCCACCTGGGCAACGTCTGCACGAGGGGTGCGCCTTCCGGAGGCGGGGTGCCCCATGAGAGTGGCGCGTGCCCTCCTGAAGCACAGGAAGTGGGGTGTGTCCTTGGGACCACCAGGAAGGGCCTCGGCTGGTGGGTGTGCTTCTGCGCGTCGGCCACTAGGTGGGGGCCAAGAGCAGCGCGCGGACCCGGGTGCAGAGACTCCCAAGCTCCCGCCTCACTTCCTTCCTAGGAAGACTGCTGTTTAATGGGCAGAGGCAGGTAAGACACCTGGGCTCACCACCAACAGGGCGGGTGCTGTTAAACACCCCAGGTCCAGAGAACCCTCCACTTAGAGTCCCTGACCGTCTTCTGGGATGTCTAGGGCCCTGACTGCTCTCAGCTGCCCTGCGGGTCCAGGCTGGGGGCTGGACATGCTGCCCAGGAACAGGGCTCTGAGCGCCTCTGGGGGCCACCTGGGGCCCTCGGACTCAGTCCTGGGGGCTGGCACTGCCCTCGGGACTCAGAGCAGGGGTGTGGATGCGGAGAGATGCAAGCTTCCCTACTAAACGGAGAGCATGCAGGCGGGCCTCTCTGAGACTGGCAGGCAGGCAGTGGGGTTTATACTCCAAGTACCTGTGACATCCAAGGGACGCTTCTTCAGAGCCGTGACCACTGGCCCATCCTTCCTGCGTAGCAGGGGGCTGCTCCGTCTCTCAGCCACTTTCTGCTTTAGCCTGGAGCGTAATTTCAGGTTGGGTTCAGAAGCTGCAGGAAAAGGAGACGCCATTACCGGCAGGCAGACACAACTGGGGTCAAGGTGACTGGGGGCGGTTTTCCACGACTTCTACATTACACATCTCCTCGCTCACCTGCAAATCAAAGAGTCCCCCACGCGTGACAGCCCAGGCCGGCTGCCCACTCGGATCCCAGCCACTGAGAGGTGCTAAGACCAGCCCACCTGATGAGAGGGTTAGCCACCTGCCTGTAGGTGAGGCCCGTTCCCCTCCGTGTCACCTGACCCCCCAGCACAGGTGTTCGGGTTGCTTCTGGTAACAGCCCTGCTTGTGCAAATAGAGCCCTTTGCACACCTGCAGCGGTCTGGCCTCTGCACCCGGAGCACAGACCGCACCCTGGACCAGTCCAGTCCACATCAGCGTGGCCGCCTTGGGAGGGGGGCAGCCTCACTCCGCGGGGGCCTCCCTGTGGCCTCTGGACTCCCGAGCCAGCCCCACGGGCTGGCAGCTTGGGAGCCCGAAGCAGCGGTGAGCTCACCACCAGACTCTGCCTTTGGAGGCGTTATGAGCTCACTCAAGCTTCCGCTACCTGCGGATCTGCAGACTGGCGAGTTTCTTTTACCTCTTGCTTTTGTTTGTAATCAGCAGCTGATTTTAATCCTTCTGGAACGGGAAGTTTACCGCTGTCTAGGGCAACAAGCCACAGGATCAGACTTCCCCTCAGAGCTGGAAGTAAGCTGGCTGGGGTTATAAGAATGAGGCCGCGCGTGCGTCTCCCGGCCACTGTGACTCCATCCTCTGGGGACCTGGGGGCAGGGCTGGGGGTGCCTGCAGTGGGGTGACCCTGGGGGGCGCTGGGAGGTAAAGGCGGGTCCTGGGAGGAGAGAGGAGCAGCCCGCCTGAAGGGTGCTTCCCAGAGAAATGAGGTGTGAGGTGTGAGCAAGGTGGCAGCCTCGCCAGATGCNGTGGGGTGTGTCCTTGGGACCACCAGGAAGGGCCTCGGCTGGTGGGTGTGCTTCTGCGCGTCGGCCACTAGGTGGGGGCCAAGAGCAGCGCGCGGACCCGGGTGCAGAGACTCCCAAGCTCCCGCCTCACTTCCTTCCTAGGAAGACTGCTGTTTAATGGGCAGAGGCAGGTAAGACACCTGGGCTCACCACCAACAGGGCGGGTGCTGTTAAACACCCCAGGTCCAGAGAGCCCTCCACTTAGAATCCCTGACCGTCTTCTGGGATGTCTAGGGCCCTGACTGCTCTCAGCTGCCCTGCGGGTCCAGGCTGGGGGCTGGACATGCTGCCCAGGAACAGGGCTCTGAGCGCCTCTGGGGGCCACCTGGGGCCCTCGGACTCAGTCCTGGGGGCTGGCACTGCCCTCGGGACTCAGAGCAGGGGTGTGGATGCGGAGAGATGCAAGCTTCCCTACTAAACGGAGAGCATGCAGGCGGGCCTCTCTGAGACTGGCAGGCAAGCAGTGGGGTTTATACTCCAAGTACCTGTGACATCCAAGGGACGCTTCTTCAGAGCCGTGACCACTGGCCCATCCTTCCTGCGTAGCAGGGGGCTGCTCCGTCTCTCAGCCACTTTCTGCTTTAGCCTGGAGCGTAATTTCAGGTTGGGTTCAGAAGCTGCAGGAAAAGGAGACGCCATTACCGGCAGGCAGACACAACTGGGGTCAAGGTGACTGGGGGCGGTTTTCCACGACTTCTACATTACACATCTCCTCGCTCACCTGCAAATCAAAGAGTCCCCCACGCGTGACAGCCCAGGCCGGCTGCCCACTCGGATCCCAGCCACTGAGAGGTGCTAAGACCAGCCCACCTGATGAGAGGGTTAGCCACCTGCCTGTAGGTGAGGCCCGTTCCCCTCCGTGTCACCTGACCCCCCAGCACAGGTGTTCGGGTTGCTTCTGGTAACAGCCCTGCTTGTGCAAATAGAGCCCTTTGCACACCTGCAGCGGTCTGGCCTCTGCACCCGGAGCACAGACCGCACCCTGGACCAGTCCAGTCCACATCAGCGTGGCCGCCTTGGGAGGGGGGCAGCCTCACTCCGCGGGGGCCTCCCTGTGGCCTCTGGACTCCCGAGCCAGCCCCACGGGCTGGCAGCTTGGGAGCCCGAAGCAGCGGTGAGCTCACCACCAGACTCTGCCTTTGGAGGCGTTATGAGCTCACTCAAGCTTCCGCTACCTGCGGATCTGCAGACTGGCGAGTTTCTTTTACCTCTTGCTTTTGTTTGTAATCAGCAGCTGATTTTAATCCTTCTGGAACGGGAAGTTTACCGCTGTCTAGGGCAACAAGCCACAGGATCAGACTTCCCCTCAGAGCTGGAAGTAAGCTGGCTGGGGTTATAAGAATGAGGCCGCGCGTGCGTCTCCCGGCCACTGTGACTCCATCCTCTGGGGACCTGGGGGCAGGGCTGGGGGTGCCTGCAGTGGGGTGACCCTGGGGGGCGCTGGGAGGTAAAGGCGGGTCCTGGGAGGAGAGAGGAGCAGCCCGCCTGAAGGGTGCTTCCCAGAGAAATGAGGTGTGAGGTGTGAGCAAGGTGGCAGCCTCGCCAGATGCACAGCCTGCTCCGGAGACCCCGATCCCAGGGCAGATGCCCTCTGCTCTGCAGCATCTGTCTGGACGGCCAGGTTCCCCGGCAGGATGTTCGTGTCCAAAGAGGAAAAGGACCCAGCAACGGAACAGCCATCCCTGCTGGCGAGAGGACCCGCTTCTGTGTCTTTAAATATTTAATACTGTTTTTACATTTTTGAGAACTGGAGCTTCACTTTTCACTTATTTCTATTTCTACGCTGAGCTTCTTACTTTACCATTATTTGAAAAGAAAAAAAAAAGCCCAGCTCCCCCACGAGGGTAACAGGCACAACCCCTCTCCCTGCAAGATGCCAGCTGAGCCTGCACGAGGTTGCTACAGCCACATGTCCATCCTGGGGAGGAGTCTGCCCGAGACCCAGGAAGGACAGCGTGGCCCCCACCCCAGTGTGGGGGCCCCTGTCGGCGGCCTGGTCCTGACGAGGGCGTCCTGGGAGGTCTCAGAGCTTCGGGGCCCAAGGGTCAGCCTTGTGAGCAGGGTCAGGCTCCGCTCATTTGCAGGGTAAGACAAGGGCCTCAAAGTCCCGAAGGAAGGTGACTCTGGACCTAGCCACACTATCCATCACTCAGGAGCCAGGATAAAGGCACCTGCTGGCAGGCAAGGGCTCCAGAGAGTCACGTTCCACACACAGCTTCTCAGAAAGCTCGGAGGAGCTGCACAACCAAGGTGGAGGAGGGGACGAGACTCAGGAGCAGGCAGAGTCCAGGGACAAGGCCCGGAGGCCGCGCAGGGCAGGCAGGGCCTGGAGCAGGGCCTTTGGACTGCCTGCCCCGGAGGACAGCCTCCTCCGTCTGGCCAAATCGTGCGGCTGAATTAAAAGCAGGGACAGGGAGAGACCCAGAGCAGGGCTGATATTTTATAATAACTACAAATGGAATACAACTTTAAAAGACTGTCCACTTGAAAGCTGTATAATATTGTACATCAACTATACCTCAATTTAAAAAACAGGCAGACAGAAAACTAAGCAAATGAAACAAAACATCAACTTCAGCATAAAGGGAAGTCACACACGAACGGGGATGCAGTCAAGGTCACGGGCGGTTTACGTGCCCTTTCTGTGCACTGTCGTCATGACACAGGGCCAGGCGGGCTGGGGCCAGCTGTTCCCGGAGGGAGCCTTGTGGGGCTCTGTGACTTATGGACATTTACTTACTCTGATAACAACAAAAAGAGAACTCTGGAAAGACAAGGGCTTCCCTGGTGGCTCAGCTGGTAAAGAATCCGCCTGCAATGCGGGAGACCTGGGTTTGATCCCTGGGTTGGAAAGATCCCCTGGAGAAGGGAAAGGCTACCCACTCCAGTATGCTGGCCTGGAGAATTCCACGGACTGTATAGTCCCTGGGGTCGCAGAGTCAGACACAACTGAGCGACTTTTCTTGTTTTCTAGAAAGACAGAGGACAGGCTGGAATACAATTTTTTGTAGCATACGTGACAGACGCAGGATGGATATTAACATATAAAGCAACGAGAAAAAAAAGCCGGCTGAGAGAAGCATATGGGGGAGGTGTCACTAAATGCCGACATTAGGGACCATTCCTGCATGCCTGGCGCGGCGGCAGATGCTGGGCATAGGGGGGCGCACAAGGAAGACACTGCCTGGCCAGCACGCACGCCACCAGGCTCAGGGGCAAGGGCCACACTGGGCCCCAGGAACAAGGCCCAGCGGTTCTGCAGNACGAGAAAAAAAAGCCGGCTGAGAGAAGCATATGGGGGAGGTGTCACTAAATGCCGACATTAGGGACCATTCCTGCATGCCCGGCGCGGCGGCGATGCTGGGCACAGAGGGCGCACAGGGAAGACGCTGCCTGGCCAGCACGCACGCCACCAGGCTCAGGGGCAAGGGCCACACTGGGCCCAGGAACAAGGCCCAGCGGTTCTGCAATGCGGTGCTCAGCTTACTCCCGAGCAGGGACGATGGGACGCAACAGACATGCACGTCCCTGACGGGGACGGAACTGCTCTTTGAAAAGGCAGAGAGGTCGCGGCTGTGGCACCCATCAGGCTGGCGGGGGTGACCTGTGGAGACATCGCGTGAGTGAAGGGGACGAGGGCCTCTCACGAGCAGAGGGTGCAGCTCAGCACGCTGGGCTTTGTAGGCTCGGCACACGCTCTCTAACTCAGGAGGCGACCCTGCAGAGTGACTGTAGGTCCCCACACTTGAGGGCAGAACTAAAAGCTAGAAAGCAGTTACCACTGCTACAGTAACTGTGAACTGAGATACTACAGGAAAGGTGTGACCTTATGCGCTGAAACGCAGGGGTGCCCAGATATAACAGTAACTGAAAAGTGGGGCTGCAGCGAAAGCGCAAAGCAGGTGTTTTCTTGACAAAGAGACAGTCCACGCGCATCACCGGCACACGGACACAGACACACCCCACACACCGGCACAGATCACGTCTGCGCTGTAGGCACCAAGCCAGACACGGGAGCTGTTTCCGGAGGCCACACGCAGGATGCGTGCATCTGACTTATGTTTGAACTTGTCGGAATTCAGACTTGAGTTGAAGAAAGTAGGGAAAACCGCTAGACCATTCAGGTAGGTATGACCTAAATCAAATCCCTTACGATTATACACTGTAAGTGACAAATAGATTCAAGGGCCTAGATCTGATAGACAGAGTGCCTGAAGAACTATGGATGGAGGTTTGTGACACTGTACAGGAGACAGGGATCGAGACTATCCCCAGGAAAAAGAAATGCAAAAATACGAATGGTTGTCAGAGGAGGCCTTACAAATAGCTGAGAAAAGAAAAGACGTAAAAGGCAAAGGAGAAAAGGAAAGATATACCCACGAAATTCAGAGTTCCAAAGAACAGCAAGGAGAGATAAGAAAGGCTTCCTCAGTGATCAATGCAAAGAAATAGAGGAAAACAACAGAATGGGAAAGACAACAGAATGGGAAAGACTATAGATCTCTTCAAGAAAATCAGAGATACCGAGGGAACATATCATGCAAAATGGACACAGTAAAGGACAGAAATGGACTGGACCTAACAGAAGCAGAAGATATTCAGAAGAGGTGGCAAGAATACACAGAAGAACTATACAATAAAGATCTTCACGACCCAGATAACCACGATGGTGTGATCACTCACCTAGAGCCAGACATCTTGGAATGTGAAGTCAAGTGGGCCTTAGAAAGCATCACTACAAACAAAGCTAGTGGAGGTGATGGAATTCCGGTTGAGCTATTTCAAATCCTGAAAGATGATGCTTTGAAAGTGCTGCACTCAATATGCCAGCAAATTGGGAAAACTCAGCAGTGGCCACAGGACCGGAAAAGGTCAGTTTTCATTCCAATTCCAAAGAAAGGCAATGCAAAAGAATGCTCAAACTACTGCACAATTGCACTCATCTCACATGCTAGCAAAGTAATGCTCAAAATTCTCCAAGCCAGGCTTCAGCAATACGTGAACCATGAACTTCCAGATGTTCAAGCTGGTTTTAGAAAAGGCAGAGGAACCAGAGATCAAATTGCCAACATCTACTGGAGCACTGAAAAAGCGAGAGAGTTCCAGAAAAAACATCTATTTCTGCTTTATTGACCATGCCAAAGCCTTTGACTGTGTGGATCACAAGAAACTGTGGAAAATTCTGAAAGAGATGGTAATACCAGACCACCTGACCTGCCTCTTGAGAAACCTGTATGCAAGTGAGGAAGCAAGGTAGAACTGGACATGGTATAATAGACTGGTTCCAAATTGGGAAAAGGAGTGCATCAAGGCTGTATTTATACGCAGAGTATATCATGAGAAACGCTGGACTGGAAGAAACACAAGCTGGAATCAAGATGCCGGGAGAAATATCAATAACCTCAGATATGCAGATGATACCACCCTTAAGGCAGAAAGTGAAGAGGAACTAAAAAGCCTCTTGATGAAAGTGAAAGAGGAGAGTGAAAAAGTTGGCTTAAAATTAAACATTTAGAAAACTAAGATCATGGCATCTGGTCCCATCACTTCATGGCAAATAGATGGGGAAACAATGGAAACAGTGAGAGACTTTATTTTCTTGGGCTCCAACATCACTGCAGAGGGTGACTGCAGCCATGAAATTAAAAGATGCTTGCTCCTTGGGAAAAAAGTTATGACCAACCTAGACAGCATATTCAAAAGCAGAGACATTACTTTGCCACCAAAGGTCCATGTAGTCAAAGCTAAGGTTTTTCCAGTGGTCATGTGTGGATGTGAGAATTGAACTATAAAGAAAGCTGAGTGCCAAAGAATTGATACTTTTGAACTGTGGTGTTGGAGAAGATTCTTGAGCGTCTCTTGGACTGCAAGGAGATCCAACCAGTCCACCCTAAAGGAGACCAACCCTGAATAGACATTGGAAGGATTGACGCTGACACTGAAGCTCCAATCCTTTGGCCCCTGATGTGAAGAACTCATCTCCCCTTGGAAAAAGACCCTGATGCTGGGAAAGATTGAAGGCAGGAGGAGAAGGGGACAGAGGATGAGATGGTTGGATGGCATCTCTGACTTGACGGACATGAGTTTGAGCAAGCTCTGGGATTTGGTGATAGACAGGGAGGCCTGGTGTGCTGCAGTCCATGGCGTCGCAATGAGTCAGATATGACTGAGCGACTGCACTGAACTAATGCATTCCTCTTGTGATTTTTTAATTAAAAAAAAAAAAAAGCACTCTACATGGTGTTTAAGACTGGTGTTTACACCAATCGTTTCGATAGCGTATTTCAGGCAGCTGCCAAACTCAGGTATGAACAGGGCGCGTCTGGACAAGATGAGTCCAGGTCTCACTGGGCACTTCTCATGCTAGGAGGAGTCCAGGTTTGATGGACAGCGAGGTCCTTTTCCACATAGACACTGCCTAGTATTAATACTTAACCACACGTGTCATCTCTGGAAGTTTCTTTGGTAAAGCGCAACAAAGTCTTTATGAAAACCCTCTGAACATATTCACACCCACTTTGCAACAAGCACAAAGCTGAGGGAAGATGTAGCACCAAAAGCCCCCCGAGGGCTGAGAGCTTGGGCCGGCACAGCCGGGCACTGCGGGGTCGACCCCCTTCACCCCGCCCGGAAAGCTAAGAAAGTGCCTTGTCCCGCGCCAGGGCCGCAGGGCCTCTACCCGAACCCCCAGCCCCGCCCAGAGCCGCGTGCAGCACACCCAGGCACAGCGGGGTGCAGGGCGGGCCATGCCCACAGCTGCCCAGCCAGCAGGCTGCCCCGGTCCACAGACCACGTCAGCCAGATGGACCGCGAGGCAACCTGCCCTTCCCAAACTGCAGAGAGGCGTGCCACGTGCATCCCTGGTAACCTCGAGCCACGCTACTCACGGCTAGGGTGAGTAGGAAGGGGACAACCGTAAGGCGAGCTGCGTACACTCACCGACGTGTCACGGGGTCTCAGTGATCTGATAACCTGGCTCTCCACCGGACTCCACCCACCGTCTCAGCCCCGGCAGGCCCTCCCTGGCGGCGGGGGGCCCACTAGGCCAGGGGCTGCAGAGGGGGACCCTGAGGCTTAGGGGCAGCCATTGGGCCAGGGTTTCTGTGCAAACATGATTGGGGGGGGGCCTCGGTCCTCTCTGTTCGTTTGGGGTAAAAAGCCAGCCCTGCCCTCCACGGGCCAAGGCCCCTCCCCTGGGGCCCCACAGGTCCACCCTGGGCCTGGACTCTGCAGCTCCCCTACTCCTGCAGGACTGGAGCACATGGACAGTGGTGGCCTGTCCCCTGGCTGCCGCACAGCTCAGGGCTGGGGACCTGGGGAGAGTCCGACCAGCGTGCTCCGTGACCACTGTGGAGATGTGCAGGGAGCCGGCTGCTGCTCGGGCTCAGGGCCCTGCCTGGGCGTGAGCACACGCCCTCCTGACTAAGTGCCAGGAATCCCAGGGTCCCCAGCTTTCTGCCCTGTGACCTAGCAAGGCCTGAGCACGAGTATCTGCACCGGGGGCCACAGCCCTGAGTCTGTCACAGACACACAGCTCCCGCAGACACAGACTCTGTCCCCAGGGCCCAAAGAGGAGCCCCCGGGAGCAGTCGTCACTAACACAGTGTCCTGAGGTTCACTCGCCCCAAACTGCCCGTCAAGATGGAGGGAAGGTGGGTCACCGTGGGATTAGCTGAGCAAGTGTGTCAGTGGCTCAGTCGTGTCCGACTCTTCACGGCCCCATGGACCGCAGTCCACCAAGCTGCTCCATCCATGGGATTCTCCAGGCAAGAATACTGGAGTGGGTTGTCATGCCCTCCTCCAGGGGATCTTCCCGACCCAGGGATCAAACCCAGGTCTCCTGCAGTGCAGGCGGACTCTTTACTGCCTGAGCCACCAGGGAGCTAAATGTATAGAGAGATGTAAATTATTTAGAATTAGCAGCGACAAGTGTTTGAAAATAGGTGCTTCGAGAAAGATGCAGGACACTGTGCTGCACTCTGTTCCCCTAAGGCGTTTAAACTCCCCCAGAACCTTGGCCTTANGATCAATGCAAAGAAATAGAGGAAAACAACAGAATGGGAAAGACAACAGAATGGGAAAGACTATAGATCTCTTCAAGAAAATCAGAGATACCGAGGGAACATATCATGCAAAATGGACACAGTAAAGGACAGAAATGGACTGGACCTAACAGAAGCAGAAGATATTCAGAAGAGGTGGCAAGAATACACAGAAGAACTATACAATAAAGATCTTCACGACCCAGATAACCACGATGGTGTGATCACTCACCTAGAGCCAGACATCTTGGAATGTGAAGTCAAGTGGGCCTTAGAAAGCATCACTACAAACAAAGCTAGTGGAGGTGATGGAATTCCGGTTGAGCTATTTCAAATCCTGAAAGATGATGCTTTGAAAGTGCTGCACTCAATATGCCAGCAAATTGGGAAAACTCAGCAGTGGCCACAGGACCGGAAAAGGTCAGTTTTCATTCCAATTCCAAAGAAAGGCAATGCAAAAGAATGCTCAAACTACTGCACAATTGCACTCATCTCACATGCTAGCAAAGTAATGCTCAAAATTCTCCAAGCCAGGCTTCAGCAATACGTGAACCATGAACTTCCAGATGTTCAAGCTGGTTTTAGAAAAGGCAGAGGAACCAGAGATCAAATTGCCAACATCTACTGGAGCACTGAAAAAGCGAGAGAGTTCCAGAAAAAACATCTATTTCTGCTTTATTGACCATGCCAAAGCCTTTGACTGTGTGGATCACAAGAAACTGTGGAAAATTCTGAAAGAGATGGTAATACCAGACCACCTGACCTGCCTCTTGAGAAACCTGTATGCAAGTGAGGAAGCAAGGTAGAACTGGACATGGTATAATAGACTGGTTCCAAATTGGGAAAAGGAGTGCATCAAGGCTGTATTTATACGCAGAGTATATCATGAGAAACGCTGGACTGGAAGAAACACAAGCTGGAATCAAGATGCCGGGAGAAATATCAATAACCTCAGATATGCAGATGATACCACCCTTAAGGCAGAAAGTGAAGAGGAACTAAAAAGCCTCTTGATGAAAGTGAAAGAGGAGAGTGAAAAAGTTGGCTTAAAATTAAACATTTAGAAAACTAAGATCATGGCATCTGGTCCCATCACTTCATGGCAAATAGATGGGGAAACAATGGAAACAGTGAGAGACTTTATTTTCTTGGGCTCCAACATCACTGCAGAGGGTGACTGCAGCCATGAAATTAAAAGATGCTTGCTCCTTGGGAAAAAAGTTATGACCAACCTAGACAGCATATTCAAAAGCAGAGACATTACTTTGCCACCAAAGGTCCATGTAGTCAAAGCTAAGGTTTTTCCAGTGGTCATGTGTGGATGTGAGAATTGAACTATAAAGAAAGCTGAGTGCCAAAGAATTGATACTTTTGAACTGTGGTGTTGGAGAAGATTCTTGAGCGTCTCTTGGACTGCAAGGAGATCCAACCAGTCCACCCTAAAGGAGACCAACCCTGAATAGACATTGGAAGGATTGACGCTGACACTGAAGCTCCAATCCTTTGGCCCCTGATGTGAAGAACTCATCTCCCCTTGGAAAAAGACCCTGATGCTGGGAAAGATTGAAGGCAGGAGGAGAAGGGGACAGAGGATGAGATGGTTGGATGGCATCTCTGACTTGACGGACATGAGTTTGAGCAAGCTCTGGGATTTGGTGATAGACAGGGAGGCCTGGTGTGCTGCAGTCCATGGCGTCGCAATGAGTCAGATATGACTGAGCGACTGCACTGAACTAATGCATTCCTCTTGTGATTTTTTAATTAAAAAAAAAAAAAAGCACTCTACATGGTGTTTAAGACTGGTGTTTACACCAATCGTTTCGATAGCGTATTTCAGGCAGCTGCCAAACTCAGGTATGAACAGGGCGCGTCTGGACAAGATGAGTCCAGGTCTCACTGGGCACTTCTCATGCTAGGAGGAGTCCAGGTTTGATGGACAGCGAGGTCCTTTTCCACATAGACACTGCCTAGTATTAATACTTAACCACACGTGTCATCTCTGGAAGTTTCTTTGGTAAAGCGCAACAAAGTCTTTATGAAAACCCTCTGAACATATTCACACCCACTTTGCAACAAGCACAAAGCTGAGGGAAGACGTAGCACCAAAAGCCCCCCGAGGGCTGAGAGCTTGGGCCGGCACAGCCGGGCACTGCGGGGTCGACCCCCTTCACCCCGCCCGGAAAGCTAAGAAAGTGCCTTGTCCCGCGCCAGGGCCGCAGGGCCTCTACCCGAACCCCCAGCCCCGCCCAGAGCCGCGTGCAGCACACCCAGGCACAGCGGGGTGCAGGGCGGGCCATGCCCACAGCTGCCCAGCCAGCAGGCTGCCCCGGTCCACAGACCACGTCAGCCAGATGGACCGCGAGGCAACCTGCCCTTCCCAAACTGCAGAGAGGCGTGCCACGTGCATCCCTGGTAACCTCGAGCCACGCTACTCACGGCTAGGGTGAGTAGGAAGGGGACAACCGTAAGGCGAGCTGCGTACACTCACCGACGTGTCACGGGGTCTCAGTGATCTGATAACCTGGCTCTCCACCGGACTCCACCCACCGTCTCAGCCCCGGCAGGCCCTCCCTGGCGGCGGGGGGCCCACTAGGCCNGCGAGCTGCGTACACTCACCGATGTGTCACGGGGTCTCAGTGATCTGATAACCTGGCTCTCCACCGGACTCCACCCACCGTCTCAGCCCCGGCAGGCCCTCCCTGGCGGCGGGGGCCCCACTAGGCCAGGGGCTGCAGAGGGGGACCCTGAGGCTTAGGGGCAGCCATTGGGCCAGGGTTTCTGTGCAAACATGATTGGGGGGGGGCCTCGGTCCTCTCTGTTCGTTTGGGGTAAAAAGCCAGCCCTGCCCTCCACGGGCCAAGGCCCCTCCCCTGGGGCCCCACAGGTCCACCCTGGGCCTGGACTCTGCAGCTCCCCTACTCCTGCAGGACTGGAGCACATGGACAGTGGTGGCCTGTCCCCTGGCTGCCGCACAGCTCAGGGCTGGGGACCTGGGGAGAGTCCGACCACCGTGCTCCGTGACCACTGTGGAGATGTGCAGGGAGCCGGCTGCTGCTCGGGCTCAGGGCCCTGCCTGGGCGTGAGCACACGCCCTCCTGACTAAGTGCCAGGAATCCCAGGGTCCCCAGCTTTCTGCCCTGTGACCTAGCAAGGCCTGAGCACGAGTATCTGCACCGGGGGCCACAGCCCTGAGTCTGTCACAGACACACAGCTCCCGCAGACACAGACTCTGTCCCCAGGGCCCAAAGAGGAGCCCCCGGGAGCAGTCGTCACTAACACAGTGTCCTGAGGTTCACTCGCCCCAAACTGCCCGTCAAGATGGAGGGAAGGTGGGTCACCGTGGGATTAGCTGAGCAAGTGTGTCAGTGGCTCAGTCGTGTCCGACTCTTCACGGCCCCACGGACCGCAGTCCACCAAGCTGCTCCATCCATGGGATTCTCCAGGCAAGAATACTGGAGTGGGTTGTCATGCCCTCCTCCAGGGGATCTTCCCGACCCAGGGATCAAACCCAGGTCTCCTGCAGTGCAGGCGGACTCTTTACTGCCTGAGCCACCAGGGAGCTAAATGTATAGAGAGATGTAAATTATTTAGAATTAGCAGCGACAAGTGTTTGAAAATAGGTGCTTCGAGAAAGATGCAGGACACTGTGCTGCACTCTGTTCCCCTAAGGCGTTTAAACTCCCCCAGAACCTTGGCCTTATTACTATTACTAATGTGCCAGGGCTGCCGTCTTAGAAGACAGACAGCGCAAGCACGTCTACTGAGCTCCTCCGCGGCCCATGCAGCGTGGGGTGGGCCTCTCTTCTGTCCTGGGGACACGGGGCTGGGGGTGGCACTGCCGATCGTCANGTCAGCCAGATGGACCGCGAGGCAACCTGCCCTTCCCAAACTGCAGAGAGGCGTGCCACGTGCATCCCTGGTAACCTCGAGCCACGCTACTCACGGCTAGGGTGAGTAGGAAGGGGACAACCGTAAGGCGAGCTGCGTACACTCACCGACGTGTCACGGGGTCTCAGTGATCTGATAACCTGGCTCTCCACCGGACTCCACCCACCGTCTCAGCCCCGGCAGGCCCTCCCTGGCGGCGGGGGCCCCACTAGGCCAGGGGCTGCAGAGGGGGACCCTGAGGCTTAGGGGCAGCCATTGGGCCAGGGTTTCTGTGCAAACATGATTGGGGGGGGGCCTCGGTCCTCTCTGTTCGTTTGGGGTAAAAAGCCAGCCCTGCCCTCCACGGGCCAAGGCCCCTCCCCTGGGGCCCCACAGGTCCACCCTGGGCCTGGACTCTGCAGCTCCCCTACTCCTGCAGGACTGGAGCACATGGACAGTGGTGGCCTGTCCCCTGGCTGCCGCACAGCTCAGGGCTGGGGACCTGGGGAGAGTCCGACCACCGTGCTCCGTGACCACTGTGGAGATGTGCAGGGAGCCGGCTGCTGCTCGGGCTCAGGGCCCTGCCTGGGCGTGAGCACACGCCCTCCTGACTAAGTGCCAGGAATCCCAGGGTCCCCAGCTTTCTGCCCTGTGACCTAGCAAGGCCTGAGCACGAGTATCTGCACCGGGGGCCACAGCCCTGAGTCTGTCACAGACACACAGCTCCCGCAGACACAGACTCTGTCCCCAGGGCCCAAAGAGGAGCCCCCGGGAGCAGTCGTCACTAACACAGTGTCCTGAGGTTCACTCGCCCCAAACTGCCCGTCAAGATGGAGGGAAGGTGGGTCACCGTGGGATTAGCTGAGCAAGTGTGTCAGTGGCTCAGTCGTGTCCGACTCTTCACGGCCCCACGGACCGCAGTCCACCAAGCTGCTCCATCCATGGGATTCTCCAGGCAAGAATACTGGAGTGGGTTGTCATGCCCTCCTCCAGGGGATCTTCCCGACCCAGGGATCAAACCCAGGTCTCCTGCAGTGCAGGCGGACTCTTTACTGCCTGAGCCACCAGGGAGCTAAATGTATAGAGAGATGTAAATTATTTAGAATTAGCAGCGACAAGTGTTTGAAAATAGGTGCTTCGAGAAAGATGCAGGACACTGTGCTGCACTCTGTTCCCCTAAGGCGTTTAAACTCTCCCCCAGAACCTTGGCCTTATTACTATTACTAATGTGCCAGGGCTGCCGTCTTAGAAGACAGACAGCGCAAGCACGTCTACTGAGCTCCTCCGCGGCCCATGCAGCGTGGGGTGGGCCTCTCTTCTGTCCTGGGGACACGGGGCTGGGGGTGGCACTGCCGATCGTCACACAGCTCAGGGCCACATGGAAGGTGGTTCTTCTCGGTGTCCAGGAGCTCTGTCCTTCATGTCCTCCCCTGCCCCAGGATGGTACAAGCGCTGTGCACTCAGCGTACCCACTTTGCAGATGAGAAACTGAGGTCAGGAGAGCCTAAGGAATCTGTCATGGAGCCTGGGGCTGAAAAGCAGGAGGGAGACACCCACTGAGCTGCAGAACCACCAGCCAGTCGCTCAGAGCCAGCTCCCCACCTCCCTGGGTTCCACTTCCACCAGGCCCAGGCCTCCTGGGGCAGGCGCCCAGGGTCTCTCCTTGCAGAGGGCCCCGTTTGACTGGCGGTGGCGTGGCTGATCCCAGCGCCAGCTCCAGGACGGGGTGTGGAGGACAGGCCTGGGCGCAGCTGGCCCAGATCGCAACAGACGCTTCTTTCTGTGGAGCCTGCAGGCTCTCTAGGTGAGAGGCCCTTCTCAGCACACGACGCGGGAAACCACGCACCCAAACTGGAGGGCAGAAGCCGCGCTCACACATTCACCAATGAAGTGCTGCCAGCCTACGCGGAACCCCAGCCACGCACGCAGACGCCTCTCTGACCGGGCAAGGCTCTGTGGACCCCGCTGCCCACTGGGGTCCAGCTCTGGGACAGGGGCCCTCCTTCTTGCACCCAGGGTGCGGGTCAAGTCCCCTGGCACTGAGCGGAAGTGCCCCCTTCGTGTCCGGCTCCTGTTTGGGGCTGGTGACCCCACATCCTCTCTGGGGCGCACTGCCTACAGGGGGCCCGCCTGTGTCCTTAGGATGGGGAGGCAGGGGCCCCCAGCCCTGCTCCCTGTACCCCACCACTCCGGCGGAGAAGCTGTTCCAAAGCTTCTCTGTCCGGAACTGACCAAAATCCTTTGAATGAAGACAAATCCACGTTCGTGAAAAAGCAGCTGCCGCACACCCCTGCTCCATGAAGCCTGGCATCTCCCTCGAGGGCCGGGCTCCACCTGCAAGACCCAGCGCAAGACCAGGGCCGCTCTGATCCTTCTTAAAAGCCACTGCCCGCTTACAGAGTCACCGCTGGACAGGGGCCAGGGGTCCCGGGCACCTCGCTTGTGTCTAAACATCCTTCTTCTGGCTTGTGATAGAGCGGCCGACGTCACTCTGAGGACCCCACAGTGGGTGGGCTCCCCAGCCCCTCACCCCCACAGTGGCCCCACACCCACCTGTCTTTCTGAGGGGGAAGTCGTCTTTGGCGTCGTACATGCCCAGGACTGGGTGGTTGTAAGAGGCCGACGCCCCGCTCTGGGGCGGGGAGCTCTGGTCCAGCGAGCTGTGCTGCGTCTTCCTGGAGAGAAAGGGGGGGACAGAGGCTGAGTGACCCTTAGGGGCCTGGAGACCTGGCCGTGTAGGAAGAGCACCCTTGGGCGCCCGCGTGGACAGCTCTCCCTTTGACGTGTGGGCCTGGCTCGGCGGCCAGCCTGCTGGGCAGGCTGGCTTCCTCCCGGGGCAGGACTGAAATGATGATATGAGGCCACCTGTGAGCCTGTGGACCCGGCCGCCTGCAGCCTCCCCTGGACCCGAGGGGCTACACGCATGGTCCAATCCCTGGGCTCTGCCTGGCCCCTCGCTCTTGGGGTCTCCTGGCCTGGCAGGCCTCAGGCTGAGGGGGGTGTTGCCCCCGGCCACCGAGGGGCCTGTCCTCAGGAGGCAGGAGGGAGACGGCGGGCTCTAGGTGCAAGGAACGCAGCTGTTGTTGGAGGCGGCCGAGACCTGGCCGGGGCCCGTAGGGACAGTGCTGGCGGCCCCTGGATCCTGGAGGGCAGAGGCCACGTGGGGATTGTCCCCCTCCCAGCGACGGTCACCCCGGCCATCTCCCCTCCCCTGGGAAGGCAGGGATCGGCGGCACCCTGGGCCCCAGGAGCTGATCCCGGGAAATTTGCTTCCTTTGTGAGTTGGCGGACACAGTCCCAAATGGAATGACAGGCAGGGCACTGCCAGAGGCGGCTCGAGGCGGGCTCAGGCCCCAGGAGGGGTGCTGGCCGTGCTGGTGATGACTGTCCACAAACGTGCTGCGTCTCGCCGGCAGCACTGAAGGGGTAATGAATTCCAGGAGTCTGTACATGGTGTAATCTGCTTAATGACTTGAAACAAATTAGCCAACTTACTTATTTGGAATTTGTTAGACTATTTATTTGCATACACAGCACGCCACGTCCCCACGCACCTGGTGTTGTTTGAATTGAGGATGTGAGCACTTAAACGCTTACAGGTGGATGTTTAAATATTTGAGAGCNATGCTCCTCAGTGATGCGCTCGGCTCGGTTTCCTCCGAGTCTTCCTGTGGTGTGTGCAGTGGTGGTGCTGTGGGTCTGTGTGTACACTTTACATTTGTATCCTTTAGCGTGACCTTTTTTTTTTTTTTTGCAGTAATACACTTATTGTCAGCCATCACACATTAAGGCATGTTTAAACCTCATCATTAATGCTGTTCAGTTCAGTTCAGTTCGGTCGCTCAGTCGTGCCCGACTCTGTGCGACACCATGGACTGCAGCACGCCAGGCCTCCCTGTCCGTCACCATCTCCCAGAGTTTACTCAAACTCATGTCCATTGAGTCAGTGATGCCATCCAACCATCTCATCCTCTGTCGTGTCCTTCTCCTCCCACCTTCAATCTTTCCCAGCATCAGGGTCTTTACCAAGGAGTCAGTTCTTCACTTCAGGTGGCCAAAGTATCAGAGCTTCAGCTTCAGCTTCAGCATCAGTCCTTCCAATGAATATTCAGGATTTGTTTCCTTTAGGATGGACTGGTTGAATCTCCTCGCAGTCCAAGGGACTCTCAAGAGTCTTCCCCAACACCACAGTTCAAAAGCAGCAATTCTCCAGCAGTCAGCCTTCTTTATGGTCCAACTCTCACATCCATACATGACCACTGGAAAAACCACAGCTTTAACTAGATGGACTTTTGTCGGGAAAGTAATGTCTCTGCTTTTTACTATGCTGTCTAGGCTGCTCATAGCTGTCTTCCCAAGGAGCAAGCATCTTTTAATTTCATGGCTGCAGGTACCATCTGCCGTGATTTTGGAGTGATTAATGCTGTAAGTAGGTATTAACATCACCACGTGGTCCGGGGGCACTCAGGATGGGCAGTCCCGGCGAAGTCGTTCTGATGTGGTCTCATCAGACCCCTGGCTCCCAGCTCCACACTCTGTGGTTCACACGAGGTTGGCCTTGATCTCTCGTTTCTCTTTAAAGTGTGGCTTATATTCTGATGCTGTGAGGTGACAGCAAATGCTTGCCTGCCCTCAGTGCCTGGCACAGAGCTCCCGAGACCCTGTCACTTCCAAGTGACGGGAGCATGAGGAGCACCCTGAGCTCTAATGGGGTGACTCTGGGGGGCCTTCCTGTGGGGGGAGGGCCACCAGCAAGACAAGCCTCAGGGAAGCTCGCAATTCTCAGCTCCACCCGAATCCTCCAGAGAGGAGAGGGGCTCGATGGAGGTGGAGCTGGCAACTGATCACGCTCACGTAAGGAAGCCTCCACAAACTCCAGCTGCAGGGGTTTGGAGGGTGTCCAGGTGGGTGGGCACATCCACACCAGGAGGGGGGCCCCACCTCCACACATCAGGGGCTTCTGCACTTGGCGCTTTTCCACAGCACCCTCTGTGTCTGTCCCCAGGCTGCTCATCTTTTTGAAACACTCGGCTTCTTTACTCTCTTACTGGCTGTGCTGGGTCTTGGGTGCCGCCCGTGGGTTTCTCTGGCTGTGGCGAGTCGGGGCTGCTCTCCAGTTGTGCTGAGTGGGCTTCACACTGCGGGGGCTTCACTTGCGGCTGAGCGCGGGCTCAGTGGCCGTGGCCCACGGGCTCAGCCGCTCCGCGGCACGTGCACTCTTTCCAGACCCGTGTTCCCTGCACTGGCAGGCAGATTCCCATCCACTGGACCAGCAGGGAAGTCCGTCACCTTTTTGTTCGACTCAGCCCTTAGCCTGTGAGATCCGATGCTTCCTCTGGGGAGATAGTATCAGAACTGAGCTAAACTGCAGGACCGCCCCACCCAGTGCTGCAGGAATCGCCTCTTGTGGGGAAATCCTCCACGTGCCTGGTGACCAGCAGTGTCAGGAGTGAAGTCTTCTGCGGGACCGGAGTATACGCAAGACCAAAGGAAAGGCATGAGACCAAAGAGCTGTGCTTTCTGAACACTGGAAAGAAAAGACTTGTTTTTTCCTAACTCAAATGTTCCAGAGCTTGTTTTTATGGAGTCTATTCTAGTTTTCTCANTCCTGCAGGAATCGCCTCTTGTGGGGAAATCCTCCACGTGCCTGGTGACCAGCAGTGCCAGGAGTGAAGTCCTCTGTGGGACCGGAGTATACGCAAGACCAAAGGAAAAGCATGAGACCAAAGAGCTGTGCTTTCTCAACACTGGAAAGAAAAGACTTGTTTTTTCCTAACTCAAATGTTCCAGAGCTCGTTTTTATGGAGTCTATTCTAGTTTTCTCATTGTGATTTTTTTGTTTTTGGTTTTTCGATTTCCTGGAAGCTTTGAAATTGATCTTTACACTAGTTCGGGAAAATAATCAGCTTCATTTTATCCTTGTTTTTCTTGTGTTGAGTTTTCATAAGTAGGTTCACATTAAAGGTAGCACTCCACTGAAGCCATTTCACGACAGATTTCAGGGTGCTGTGGACAAGGGTCAGGCAGAACGAACCCCGTGTGAACGGACTCGTCCATGCTGCAGCAGGACCTGAGCGAGACCCACCAGGAAGGCACAAGGAACGTGCCCGACACTGAGCGCACCTGCGAACGGTCCACTGGGGTTTCGGGGCTGTTGCCTCAGGCCTTCTTGGTGTCCCAGGAGACAACCCCCCGTCGCCGGAGCAGCTCGCCCAGGCTCCACGTGTGAAGTGCAAGCGGGTGAGCCAGCTGCCTGGCAGAGTGGCCCAGACTGCGTTAACAGACCCAGCGAGAGCAGCACGAGAGGCCAAGGGAACCGTGGTGTGGCCAGGTGGTGGGAAGTGCCCGGAAGTGTAAGATCACACCTCCGCTTTCGAGCGAGGTTCCCTGGGCTCCCTCCAAATGCAGCCAGGCCTGGACTCGGACCATTCTGAACACTTTCAGCCTGTCTGTGTCTGTCTGGTCTGAAAAATCCCACTCACAGAAATGCTGAAATCTGCATCTCAGGTGCCCAACACGCAGCCCCCTGCCATTCCCGATGGCCTCTCAGCCCCAGGCGGACACTCGACAAAATGCAAATGGGAGACCACAGCAGGACACAAAGTCCTGCAGGACATCCCCACCAGGGGCGGCGGCAGGAGAAGCGGGGGCAAGGGAGGGGCGTGGGGTCTGGCTGCAGTGCTGGGCTGGGGTGAAGTCCACTGGGAGGAGGAGCGGCAGGATGGCCAGAGGGCCTGTGCGAGGAGCTGACCCTCGGGCCCGTCCCAAAGGCCCGAAGGAGTGACCCAAGCGGATGAGAAGCAGGGTCCTCGGGGCACATGAGCCCACTCACTGGGCGTCAGCTGGCCCGACTTGCCCAGGAAGCCCTGTTAACACGGACGCACTTGCCCCTGCAGAGCGCGCGGCACGGCCACGCTGGGGAAGTGCTGGCCTCCCCGCTTAGCCACAACCCAGGCTTGCCCCAGGGCTCCTGAGCTCTGAGGAGCTACAAGAACAGACGCCCGGTGCCAGCAGAGGGCACACCCGTGATAAATACAGTGTCGGCTGGGCAGCAGGGCCCAGACGTGGGCGGAGGCGCCTGCGCCGTCCAGGGAGACGACCACCCTGGGGGGACTGAGGGGCCTCGGAGGCGCCCACCAGGCTGGGACACGGATGGTATTCCCGTTCCCTGAGCCGCCTGCGGGGTCCTCACAGCAGGAGGTGCATCTGACGGGCCCTGGGTCGCGGCAGACACATGAGGCCCNGCCAGCAGAGGGCACACCCGTGATAAACACAGTGTCGGCTGGGCAGCAGGGCCCAGACGTGGGCAGAGGCGCCTGCGCCGTCCAGGGAGACGACCACCCTGGGGGGACTGAGGGGCCTCGGAGGCGCCCACCAGGCCGGGACACGGATGGTATTCCTGTTCCCTGAGCCGCCTGCGGGGTCCTCACAGCAGGAGGTGCATCTGACGGGCCCTGGGTCGCGGCAGACACATGAGGCCCTCGTCCAGCTCCAGGGTGGGCGCGGGCACCCTGCTGGGCTCTCATGGAGACAGAGGGAAGCAAATGCAAGTCCCCAAACCCTGACTTCCTCCCCCATAAAAAAGACCTCCAGTTTCCCTGACAGGAGAGAGCTCAGAGCGGACGATGCTGGCTCTGCTCCCCGCCCTCTAGTTATACACGCCCTCACCTCTCAAGACTTCGCCACCTTAAGTGAAGGCTCCAGCAGTGACAAAACACCTGCAGGAAATGAGTCCACGTGTTTTTAACTTTTTCACTTAAATTAATTTCTGCTGACGATCACTCATTCATCTGACAGCCTTACAGGGAATATACTATGTGCCAGCAGTGAACTAGCTGGCGGGGACAGAGGTAAGCAAGACACAGACAGCCTTCTGCCCCGGGGGGTGCTGGGGTAGTCAGAGGACAAGCTTTCAAGGAAACCCAGGCAGGGCAGGGGCTCTGGGTGGGGCCCACCTGCTGGGGGCAGAGGCCGGGGGCTCAGTGGTCCCTGAAGCAGGTGCCACCAGACATGTCTCCCAGGTTAGCGCCCGGGGAAGGAGTGATCACCCTACAAACGGCACAAAAAATGGCTCTCGCGGGCTGGCGTCCCATCTTCTAGCTCCATCTTTTTTTTTCCCCTTTTGCATTTTTTTCATATTTTTTACACTTTATTTCTTTGGTCTTAGTCATGGCGTGTGGGATCTAGTTTCCTGACCTGGGATTTAACCCAGGCCCCCTGCACTGGGCTTGGGGAGTCTTAACCACTGGACCTAGCCTCTAGGGAAGTCCGTATCTCCACCCTTTGGAGCCATTTTTAGGCAAAGCTAACAACCTCTCCAAGTGAGGGCACCCTCCCCCCACCCCCCAGGCTGTGGTTGTAACTACCAGAGAAAAATATGCACTTGTGTTAGTTCCAAACTGTCCAGAGGACAGAGACAGGCCTTCTGTTGGACTTTTTGTTTTTAAATGAATTTAAAGACTGTGTACCTTAGAGCCTTAAACATGGTTATATTAAACAAAACAGATGAAAGAGCCTGTGTTCATGCTGAATAAGGTGAAAACTCCATCAACTCTAAGAATTCAGTTTTACCAAATCAATAGCATTAACTGGTATCAATCAGGAAAACTGCAGAATAATTTAAAATTAAAAGCACCATGAATGTTAAATGTGACAAACCTTTCAATGAAATATTCAAAAAGAAATTCCTCTTTTAAAGAACCCCAAGAAACGACACAACGGAAGCTCTGCACTACATTTTCAAATGCTTACAAACTGGAGATGCTAACGCCAGGACCTCCGTGAGCCACACAAACAAGACTCCCCTTCATAGGTGAGGCCCGAGCAGCGTCCAACACGCGGCCTGCCAAGCCTGCCTTTTCTCAAGACCACACTCCGAGGGCTGCAGGGCCAATGCGAGCATGCCAGGTACCCACTGTACACAGTCCTTTATTAATAATAAACCCGACCACCCAAACCCACGAGCTGAACCGCTGGGGCTGCTGCTGCGATGAGCCTGGAGGGGAGCAAAGAACATTCCTACAGCCTGTCAAGGGGCTGCCCAGCAGGCAGAAGAAATTGTTTTTGACTTTGAACAGATTGAAACTGTTTTCAGAAGTCAAATCTTTTCATATTTTGTGAGGCCCAAGATGTTATTTTTACTGGAAGTTTCTGGCAGACCGGGAGGAAGCACTGCAGACCAAGCTGCCTTTCAGTGACCTGGTGAGTCCCTGGGTTTGCTGGTGAGCCGCACAGACTTGCTGACCCTCACCACCTAGCCCTCTTTCCTCAAAGAACAGCCTACCATCGCTGCGAAGAAGAGCCTCTGTAGGATCACAAC
>SJYW01030514.1:128340-151396 GCA_006410735.1 Raphicerus campestris | reverse complement strand
GGTGGTGGGGGGGGGAGGCGGGGCCAGAGCAGGTGCACTCGGGGACCAGATGGGCAACTCAGCAGGCTCTGGGTGCCACATGCCTACTGTCCCACAGCAAAGCCCCTTACAGGGCGCCCCTGGGATCACATGCTGTTGTCCGTGGGGCGGGGTCTATGGAAGGCAGCCCCCACGTGGTGGACATAGTAGGAGGCCACGGAGCCTCCAGGAAGCTCAGGCCCCTAACTCAGAGCGAGGGCAACCACCCCCACCCCGGTTCGCAGTCTCCACTGCACCTGAGTCATCCCGGGAGTGTTAGAAATGAAAGCGGGCGCCCATCCTCCGCCCCAGATGAGTCCACCGTGACAGCCTGTGTGCTGATGGTTCCTGACGTCAGCGCTACAGGCTCAGGTGTGATCAGCACTCAGCCATACCCTCAGCACGAGTGGTGGTGAGTGGCCTGTGGTGTAGACCAGCCTCCTGGTGTGGTTGAGCCTGCTGGTGTGGAACAGCCTGGCAGGTGGCAGACGGGGGGCATGGGAGGCAGAGGGCAGGGAAGTGGGGACCACGTGTGATGGGCGCTGTGCCCATCAGCAGGGCTGTGATCTGAATTCACAGAACAAGGTGCAGGTGGCCGGCCAAGCCTGCAAGCCTACTTCTCCTGCCAGCCTTCCATCCTCATGTATGAAGTCTCGGCTGTGGGCTCCCAGTGAGTCTGTTCATCGTCACCCGCCTCATTGCTATGCTGTAAGGAGCTATCCCACTCGGATTTACCGATTCCTTTCAAATACTGGCACACCAGCTAGACTTCATGTGGGAAACAAACTCTGCTGACCTGCTTTCTACACTGAAATTCTATTGGACAGTGAAAGTGCAAATATGCTTAAAATACATTTATTATTTCAAGAGTGAATGCTGTAATAACTGACTGGAAAAGCTGTTAATTTTGTGTATAAAAACAATGACTAAGAATGTGCAAATAAACAGACATAAATTGAATATGAAGAGACTACATTAGTTACATCCTTTTAGGAAAAAAATAATATGCTTTATGAAAGAAATTATTTATAAAAATGTACAAAATAATATAAGCATAATAATACAGATTAGAGTGTTTTAATTTAGAAAAGACCAGTGTAATTTAGGCTGCATTAGAGCTGAGATTTCTGTGGTTTCAAAGGCACCACCAGGAGAGGGACAGGGCAGGTGAAGGAAGACCCTCGCAACACCCACGACCGACCAGAGAACAGGCAAGAGGCTGGAACAAGGACCCCACTGGACGGAACATCCCCGTGGGCAGAGCCCAGGAGAAGACGCTGAGTCCCGCTATGATCAGAGGAAGCAGCTGCAGCCCAGGGCCCGCGGCTCGGAGCTGAGATTTAAAGTCACGGCAGGGATGCAGGGCTGTAAGACCTACGATGTCACCGATGGGGATGACAAGCGGTCCAGCCACTCTGGAGACTGGCCTCACCGGTGGAAGCTGACCGCTCCATAAGACGTGGCCAAAGGTGTATGGAGCAGCCGCGTTTAAGAGCCCAGCAACAGCCCAACACCCACCGACTCTCGAGTGGATGGACACAGCTGCGGGGCCCTCAGCAGGAAGCGAAGCTCTCCTGCCACACGAGGACGTGGCAGACACCACACGCACAGTGTGGGGTGAGAGGAGAAAATCCAAAAGCCTACGTGTTAGTGAGTCCACTGACATCAGCTTCAGAAGCGGTGCTGTGTGTCGGAGCTGCGGGGCCGAGGGGCGGGCGCTGTGCTGGGGCGGCCGCACAGGGAGGTGCACCTGTGGGTAATTCCCTGCGCACGGANACGGCAGGGATGCAGGGCTGTAAGACCTACGATGTCACCGATGGGGATGACAAGCGGTCCAGCCACTCTGGAGACTGGCCTCACCGGTGGAAGCTGACCGCTCCATAAGACGTGGCCAAAGGTGTATGGAGCAGCCGCGTTTAAGAGCCCAGCAACAGCCCAACACCCACCGACTCTCGAGTGGATGGACACAGCTGCGGGGCCCTCAGCAGGAAGCGAAGCTCTCCTGCCACACGAGGACGTGGCAGACACCACACGCACAGTGTGGGGTGAGAGGAGAAAATCCAAAAGCCTACGTGTTAGTGAGTCCACTGACATCAGCTTCAGAAGCGGTGCTGTGTGTCGGAGCTGCGGGGCCGAGGGGCGGGCGCTGTGCTGGGGCGGCCGCACAGGGAGGTGCACCTGTGGGTAATTCCCTGCGCACGGAAGTGTGTGCACTATTCCTCATGTACCACACACACCAGTAAGAAGACTTTTAAAACAATTTCAAGTAACAGACTTTACAAGAATCTTCAAGACATCTTATGCTGTACGTGCTGTGTATATAAACCATGTATACAAACTTTAAGAGCTTGTTAAAATGACTTGTGTAGTTGGCTAACCACTTTCAGTGTGTGCCCGTGTGCACAGTCGCTGAGTCACGTCTGACTCTGCAACCCTTTGGACTACAGCCCGTCGGGCTCCTTTGCCATACTGGAGTGGGTTGCCATGCCCTCCTCTAGGGGATGTTCCCCACCCAGGAATCAAGCCAGCGTCACCTGCGTCTCCTGTGGCTCCTGCTTTGCAGGTGGATCTGTACCCGCTGAGCCACTGGGGGAACCCAACCACTTACAGCAGGTGAGGATAAAGGGGTTTCAAGGCTTTTGGAGGTTAGTATGTATTGGTAAAGTGTGTAAAGACGTCATGTGTTTTACTCATGAGCATGAGACGAGTAAACCACCATCTGGTCGGGACATGGAATCCTGACACGGGTAGAAGTGCACAGCCTGACATACCTGCAGGATTAACAGGGCACCCCCGCGTGCACCTGAGCTCTGAGGTCTTGGGGGAAGGGACCAGAGCCTGGGAAAGTCCACCTAGTTTCCAGAGACAGGCACACGGAAGAGTCTCCTGTCTACCATCAAGTTGGGCAACTCTTGCAAGATAATGGACTCTGCTGGTCTTCACACAAGCACAGCTAGGATGGAAAGCAAACACTAGGGCCAAAGGGCAAAAATGTGCAACCCAGGAGTCATCATGCCTCCTCTCGGTGACAGGCCATCCTGCCATCTGCCGCTCAGAAATGCTCTCAGTCAAAGCAGCTTGGAAACAGTTGAGGCTGAACTCAGGCGAAGCTCACCATGAAGCTTTAGGGGTCTTAGTCATGTCTAAGTCCACCAAGAGTCTGCAAACTTTCCTGTAAATGCTTANCAAATGGAGGAGAATCCTCAATATTCAATCATTTTTCAGAAAACATCTAATTCTCTCTCTCTGAAGTCCTAACGAGCCCTGGGTAAATACCAGCTCTTCGATTTTTCCCCAAAGCGGTGAGGTGCAAACCCCATTTTAAATGTATTTGTTTTTTTCTAGTTGGGTGTCAGGCTTGATGTGTGAAAGGCTTTTTATTTGATATTTATGTGACAAGAACGGACACAAGTAACTGTTCACGTGACCAGGCCCAGACGACAGTGGTGCCCCATCCCACCCCCACCACACACAGCTGGCAGAGACGGGGCTTTACTGACTTCCTTTATTTTCTTCCTTTGATCATTTTTATTATGAAACATAGCAAGATAGAAAAACTGTGTAAACAACACCAGTTTTATAAAACCTCAGTATTTCCCTCCGTTTGCTCCAGACTCTATTTTAAGGAATAGAATATTATGGAAGCAGGGAGCAGGGCTCAGGAAAGGGAAAGTGACTTGACGTCTTAAAGGAAATTCTGCTTTCCTTTCTCCTGGGGGTGAGGAAGGGCTGCGTATTTTCCTGCTTTCACTAATGACGGTGCTGCACGCTGCCTGGAAAACATCATGCCTGTGTATGACGGCAGGCTTTCTGGCTCTTCTTTCTGCTTCCCTGGAAGAGGATGAAAAGTGTTTCTTCATTAACCGGTTAGCCTGTCTAGTTCTTTCACGGATTAACAGGTGAGTTACTTAGCAGATCCCCTCAGGTTAGCTGGCCTTTGCTTTGTAAAGATGAAGCTGACTTTGTCTTCCTGGGTTAGACTCACACACAGAATCGCTGACACACTGAGCCTGCAGCCGTTTCTTTGGCACATCTGGGTCCACGTTCATATGTGTGGACTGGCTTGCAGCGTCTCTGACACTCTTCTTATCTGGTCAGGGAACAGTATTTTAGCTCAAGAAACCACAGAGAATTAATGAAACAACCGTATTGCCTGCCTTTTGTAAGCAGGATCCCCTCACCTGCCTTGACGGCAGGGGTGGACACGGGTGGCCCGTTAGGCGACATGTGAAGGTGATCTGAGATGTTATACAGGAATAGGTCAAGCCTGAGACGCTGCACAGAAGACACCATGCGCTGTCTGCTCACTGCGTCGCCTGGCTGCCGTTAGCCATGCAGCCACATCCAGCGCTGCGACCCCATGGGCTGGGGCCCGCCAGGCTCCTCTGTCCGTGGGATTCTTCAGGCAGGAGCGCTGGGGTGGGGTGCTAGGCCCTCCTCCAGGGGATCTCGCTGACCTAGGGGTCACACTCGCACTGCATCGGCAGGCAGATCTTCATTGTTGGGGCCACCAGGGAAGGCCTCACTGTACCACACCATCTCTCCGTCTCTAATTTCTCACAGGCGAGGTCAGGAGGATGATCAGAAATGTCCAATAGTTAACATCTTAAAAACTGAACATGAAGCAGCTTTGAGGGATCTGTTTTCTTAACTTCAAAAACAGGACAGGCCAAACGTTTCCTACGCCTGCATCCCCTCACTGCAGAAAACACCAGGGCCTCCTCTGTGCTGCGTGCTGCGGGGTTGTTCCCAGTTCAGCCCGCAGTGGGTCTGCCGTGCAAAAGGACAGGAGAAGGCAGAGGGCTTGAGGGACGCCCTGGGGAAGGGCCCACATGGGGGCCGCAGCTCTGAGTGGGCAGGGGCAGGTGAGCCAGGACCCAGACGGCCAGTGTTAAGAGGGCGTGCGTGGGGGCGGAGACACAGGAGGCGCCTGGACCGCTCGCATGGGGCGCGGGGCCTGCATCCGCAGATCCTGGGGGGCCCCTGCAGGCCCAGGTGGGGGTGCCAGTGGCAGGGGGAGGCCGGGCCTCAGACGCAGAGGGGCTGGCATCAGGGTGCTGGGCGTGAGAGACGAGGGGGCGGGGGCTGAGGGCGGGAAGAGAAGACATGGCAGGCGCCCTGGCGTGGATGGGGTCGGGAGGACTGAGATTCCGTGTTCACTGCCCCTTCCCTTGGGTTCCCTTTGAGTCTGGAGCTGCAGGGAATGTAAGGAGGAAACACCCCACCCCTCCAGTCGTTCCAGACACCAGAGCAGGTGGCCCAGGGAGGGGACGGCAAGGAGACCCCCGGGCAACACCATCCTGCCTGCAGAGAAGAGAGGGACACCAGGCCAGGGGGCGGGGTGGTCTCAGGTGGTCCTCACCATTTACTGTGAGAGAAGGAGGCAAGGCCTGCTGGAATTTCCCCTTCTTAGGTTTCACAGAAGACTTCATCCTCTGCTAAAGCAAGTCCAGTGCAAAGAGAACGCAAAGCCAGACGCCAGCTCCGCCGGACAGGCCGTGCCCAGTGCGGCCGTTCCAGCACCTCGGGAGACGGCCCTGTGGATGGGCACACACACCAGCCCTGGCGCGGCCGCGGGGCCGCGGACCCAGGCCAGGCCCATCTCACCGCCTGAGCTCAGCCTCGGGAGGCCAGGCGGGCCCCCCAGGCAGCCGGAGCCCCAGCTGAGAGATCAGACCCACAGTCCCCATTCATTCTGCCGCTGGAGGGTGCGTCACACATGCCCGCGACTATTTCTGTATCAAAAACTCGCCGAAATGCCACGAGTTCCCAACAGAAGCTGCTGGTGCTTTTGACCCGAAGCCCCCGGAAGAAAACAATGAGACTTTCTCTACTTAAAGAATGTGGCATCAAAACAAAAAGCCTGTATTCTCATGAGTGTTTTATGGCAGAGCAGAAAATTGCTTTTATAGGTTGTGCCTTGAGAAACATATTAATACAATCAGACTCATGACGTTAGTAAAAGCACAAAGACTATATTCAGAGTTTCAATAAGAAATGGCAAGGCTGGGCCGTGACCTATAAGTTCTCAATCAGAAATAGAAAAGAAATCTGCTAGTCTCTAATTTTTTTAAAGAAATAAATGATCAGGGGGGGAAAAAAGGACACTGTAATTTTCCATTACATGGGTTGGGTCTTCTGTTCATAACACTATTTCATGTCATCACATAGACCGCAAACAAAGAGAAGGTCTATTCTTTAGAAAACAAGGCCAGAGTGTAGGCTCTGTTCAAGTAAAGAACGGCTCATTCAAATCTAGGGGACAATAATAGATGCTTCATCCGTGTCAGCACGAGTTCCTCTCACACTGACGTTTGTCTGCCTGTGTGAGGGGAGAAGAGAGACGCCTGTGGCAGAGGAGGAGGAGGAGGAGGAAGGATGGGGGTCTATTAAAAACGCATGACCTATCTCAAAACGTTTTCCACTTTTATGACAAAACGCATCACACACCCCAGGGGACGCTGGCACACCCCCGCCTCGCTCCCCAGGCCCCAGCCCCGTGCTGACTCTGCTCAGCAGCCCCNTCTCTGCCTGTGTGAGGGGAGAAGAGAGACGCCTGTGGCAGAGGAGGAGGAGGAGGAGGAGGAAGGATGGGAGTCTATTAAAAACGCATGACCTATCTCAAAACGTTTTCAACTTTTACGACAAAACGCATCACACACCCCAGGGGACGCTGGCACACCCCCGCCTCGCTCCCCAGGCCCCAGCCCCATGCTGACTCTGCTCAGCAGCCCCGCGTGTTGTGCTCACAGTCTACAGGATACACACCTAAACACGTGTCCTCTGCACACAGCAGCTGGGGCGGGGGGAGGCAAGACAAAGGCCCCCAGGGAAAGACAAGAGTCTTGGGGCCAGGCTGCTTCAGCTTCCAGGACAGCTGACAGGAAGGGCTTCTCTGGGGCAAGGCCAAGAGTGACCCCGGGAAAACCAAGGGCCACCCCCCACAGTGGGACCAACACCGGGACCAGAACCGCCCTGCCTCCTGGGCTGCCTGAGCCAGCTGCCCTCCAGGTGTGCCCTCCAGCCAGCTGCCCTCCAGGTGTGCCCTCCAGCCAGCTGCCCTCCAGGTGTGGGGCCCAGGAGCCCCGTGGAGAAGCACGGCCTCCTGTGAGTGAGGGCGGGAGGCAGGGAGGCCCTGGGGGCTGCAGAGCTCCTGTACAGCGGCGCTGCTGTACAGCTGCGGCCTCACGCATAGCGCCTCCCTCCCGCACAGCGGGGGCCTCCCCGCACAGCAGCGCCCTCCCCGAGGCCAGCCCCGGGCCTCCCAGGGCTGCCCAGGGCCACTGTTCCTGCCCCTTCATTTCACTCCTCTTCCTTTGGGCTGCCCTCTCCCAGCAGGAACTCAGCCTCCTCCTGTGTCTCGGGAAGGAGGCGCATGGTGTCCTGTCTGGACGTGTGCTCACGCCCTTGTCCAGGGATCATCCCTCTGCCTGCGCACAGAACTCCAGCCACCTCCTCCAGGACGGTGGAGACAACGTCCCCACCTCCTTGTTCCAAGACTGTTACTGAGAAGCTCTGACTCTGGACACATGCCCTTTGCGCTCCCTCTGGCAGACCACCTCCTGCCTGCTGCGTTCTTAGCAGGAAGCTCTGGAAGCGAGGGTCTTCCCTCACCCACCGCGGAGCTCCACACCACCTGTCCAGTTTGGCAGCTCACGCCCCAGCTGTGGGGAATCTCCCTGGGTCATCGTGGGGACCATCGCCCTTTCCTCCATTTTCCCCTTTGGGAACTTCCAGTACCTGGTGGTAAATCTGCAACAATCACTGATTTTCTTTCTGCTTCTCCCCTGTTTTCCGTGTCTAATGTTCAACTCTATTTGAGATTCCCTTAAATGTATTTTCTAAGTTTCTCACTGGGTTTTGCATAGTTTCTGTGGCTGCGTCCCTGAGAAAGAATGGAGGCAAGGATCCTAAGCTGTGAGCGGAGAGGGGACTCAAGGCTGAGCTTTGCTGGGAGGTGCATGGAGCTGGCGTCCGTCAGGACACGCCAGGCACCCCTGGTTGGGATCTGAGGCACGTGGCGGTGGGGGGGGGGCGGTGACCATGCCTGCTGCCCTCCAGCCTCCACTCCACTCGGCCCGGCCCCCTCCTGCACCGGGCCTGTCCTGGAGGCGGGATATGGGGCTGCTTTCCAAGGATGCCATGGCGTCCACCCACTTGGATCCTGGCTGCACCCAAGGGCGGCGTGGAGTCTGGCCAAATCCAGTGTGACCTGTGACTTCAATCTCCACCTTCCAGATAGTTGCTGATTCTGCTTCCTTTACGGTTTTTTGAATGCCCCTTACAGGTCTGGCTGCACTGGATCTTAGTAGCAGCACGTGGGGTCTTTGATCTTCACTGGGGTGGGTGGGATCTGGACCCCTGGCCAGAGATTGGACCCGGGCCCCCTGCATTGGGAGCGCGGAGTCTCAGCCACTGGGACACCAGGGACATCCCTGTTTCCCCCATCTCTGTGAGCTGATGACCTTTCTCTGGAAAGCAGATAGAGATAGATAATTTTTTAGGGAAAATTAAAAAAAAAAACATAAAGCCAACAATAATGGGATAATCACCTCCCAAGGATCTGTCAGCCAGCTCCAACAACTGCCACCCTGTGGCCAGCCTTTCCTTCCACACCCGCCCACTGCCCTTCCTTCTAGATTATCCTGCAGCCGACCCTCCAGCAGAGCACTTTACTGATAAGGACTGTGGTATCTCTAAATAAACTCTTAAGAAACAGTCAACCTACCCAAATAAGCTAACAAGCCCATGATGCTGTCAAATAGCCAGAAAGTATCATCATTCTTTTTTAGAGTCTCATACACATTTCTGAGACTTTATTCAACTCAAGATTCAACTGGGGACTTCCGTGCTGGCCCAGTGGTTAAGAATCCACCTTGCGGTGCAGAGGATGTGGGCTTGGTCCTTGGTCAAGAGAGCTAAGACCCCACATGCCATGGCCAACTAGGCCGTCGAGCCCCAGCGTGAGAATCTGCTGAAAGAAAACGTGGTGCCGCGAAGGTCCTGTGCAGCCAGAAACACAAGGCCCAGCTGAGGCCCGCACCCTGCAGCTGGTGCAGCTGTGCATTCTCTCTAACATACAGATGCCCCTTCTTCTCCCTCACGCCCACGCCTTCTCCAGCTGACGGGCTGGACTCTGGTCACCTGTCCCGCGCTGACTGCACCTGGGGTGCAGATCCACACGATGGGTTCCCGGGAGCAGGAACGGATCTGGAGTCCCAGGGGACACTGCTCTGACTCCCAGCAGGGCTGCTGCCCTCAGAGGGCCCGGTGTCCCCCAGGCTCCTATGTCGCCTGCAGCTAAGTATTCCCCGACGATGCTGCCGGGCCTGGCAACACGAACCTTCTAGCCTCATCTGCCGGTCCTGAGCTGCTGGCTGGGTATGAAAGGGCTCCAAGTCAACTGTCGCGTTACCCTCACAGACAGCTTTTAGCAGAGAGGCAGGGCCAGTGCTTGACGATCTTTTATTTGCCAATTTTCAACAATACTGAGCTGGCCGTGCCGGGTCTGGCTTCGGGATCGCAGTGAACCGAGCCTCGGCAGTCCTGTCCTGATGCTCACCCGCATCCTCGGGCAGCCTGCGTGATGGCACCAGGTCACCCAGAATCCAGCAGCAGCCCTGGGGACAGCCCTCAGTGTGGCCGTGACAGCTGCCCCGAAATGCCCCTGCACCTCTCGGCCCCCAGGAGGGACCAGCGATGTCCCCAAGAACACCTGGGCTCCTTCAGTGGAAAACACGGAGACCACAGCCTGGGTTTTGGTTGCCACAGTTTATAACATGTATGTCCTTACTGGAGCTTTTGTGAATTTCAGGAGTGAGTGAAATTAGATCTATGTGTTCAATCTGTCATCTCACCATGGAACTTTGGGTGCATAACTTATTAGAAATATCATTCAAAACGGCTGAACAGTCATAATCAAGTTCCATTGAAAATACTGATTTATATGCAGTATCATTTTCCCCAAAGGTGCTCTTAACTGAGTTACAATTATTCTATTTAATACTGTGTGTGTGTATAAAGGGGAAATGAGGTAGAGAAGTCAGAAGTGCTTTTTAATGTAAACATTTAAAAATATTCTGTAGGGAAGGTAAATAAGACAAGTGGTCCCATCTTAGCTTCTCATGTAGACAAGTATGGCTCTCCCTGCCTTTCTGCCTCATTCAGATGTATGTACACAGGCGAAGCCAAAGAAACGAGCTTATGTGAGCAACTCAGGAGAACACAAATTATGCTTGAAAAATAAAAATAAATAACAAACAGTATGGAGCAAGAACATACTATTATGCTTTATACTGTTTTGTTTTCTGCCGAGATCAGAATGTAAAGAAATAAACATATACAGTGGTATTTATACACACATATCCAGAGACCTAGGTTCGATCCTTGGGTCAGGAAGATCCCCTGGAAGAGGGCATGGCACCCCATTCCAATAGTCCTGCCTGGAGAATCCCATGGACAGAGGAGCCTGGTGGGCTACAGTCCATGGGGTCACACAGAGTCAGATAGGACTGAGCGACTCACACTTTACCCATGTGTTACACGGGACGGCTCTTTTCATCTGGCGTGGGGTGGGGAGAGACGCGGCGCACGGCGCCTGAGCCGCTTTTTGTGCGTGGGTGCTGTGCACACACCTGCCCGTCACAGGGAGCAGCATGCACCTTCAGGCCCGGGCCGGCCCAGGCTCTGCCTCCAGACAAGCAGGCAGTGGGCTACCCTCCAAAAGCGAGCAGAGAGTGGCGGGAGCAGAGCCAGCGCCTCCAGCTGAAGGCAGGAGAGGGCGGCGGGGGCAGCCGCTCCAAGCCCCCAGGCAGGCCCTGAGCCGCTGTGGACCACAGGTCTGCAGGCTGCTGGCCTGGGCTAGCCTCACGTGTCAACAGGGACCCTGCAGGACACGGGTGGATGCCAGCGTCATCCCCACTGACAGGCAGGGAACAAGCTCAGCGAGTCTAAGTGACGTGCCCGAGGCTGCACAGCAAGCCTCACTGGCAAACTCGGAACTGGACACTAACCAGGGGTGACGGGACGCCCACGGCGACAGAGCAGGAAGAGCCGGGAGGAGGGCCCGCAGGCCCCCCGGGGGATTCTCAGGCAGGGCGGCACAGGCCACCCAGGGTGTTCTCAGGCAGGGCGGCACAGGCCACCCGGGGGGTTCTCAGGCAGGGCGGCACAGGCCACCCTGGGGTGGGACCCTGGTTCTCAGGCGGGGCGGCACAGGCCACCCTGGGGTGTTCTCAGGTGGGGCAGCACAGGCCACCCTGGGGTGGGACCCTGGTTCTCAGGCGGGGCGGCTCAGGCCACCCTGGGGTGGGACCCTGGTTCTCAGGCGGGGCGGCTCAGGCCACCCTGGGGTGTTCTCAGGCGGGGCAGCATAGGCCACCCTGGGGTATTCTCAGGCGGGGCGGCACAGGCCACCCTGGGGTGTTCTCAGGCGGGGTGGCACAGGTCACCTGGGGGTGTTCTCAGGCGGGGTGACACAGGCCGCCCTGGGGTGGGACTCTGGTTCTCAGGTCGGGTGGGCAGCAGCTTGTGGGCTTGGGAGCCGTAGCGGCTGGGCCCTGTTCAGCTGCTGTGCTCGGGGTGCCTGGGGCTCTAGCAGCACTCGGGTGATCAGGCCCCTGTAGCCCGAGCAGGCATGTTCTGGGGCTCTGAGAACACTCCCTGCCACCAGGGCCGGCAGACCCCTTAGGTTCCTGCCCATGGCTCCGGCTGTGCATTCTGTCCTGACCAAGGGCTGGGCGTCCCCCCAGGATTGCCAGCTGGTTCCAGCACCCCGCAGGCCTGTGCTTTCCAGCCAAGAAAAGCCTCTACTTTTCCTGAAAGGCTCACAGGGGTCTGCTCCGAGAGCCCCTGCTCGTGGCCGAGACACAGCCTCGAGGGTGCAGCCGGCTCGGGGCTGCATCACCCAGCTGGTCCCGGAAAACAGGCCGACCAGCACCACCGAGCAAACCCGGCTGCTGGGCAGAGAGCAAACAGCAAGTTCCTGACAGCTCACTTTTGCTGCCAGAAACAAGTCACCATTGACACCAGGCAATGCTTTGCTCCACTGTCTCTTTCCCTAAGCTGGGTTTCACCTCCACTCACTCACACCCCCTCCCTAAGCACCAAGTTTTCAACGGGCTTCTCCTGGCAGAGAGTGTAAGGCCATCAGCACACCGAGGCCCGGCCACCCCTCACCCACCACCATGAGGGCCTCCCCTGCAGCTGCCATGATCCTCTTCTTTGAGGTCCCCGCTGCGCCTGCATGTCTGTGGATACCAGCGAGGACCTGGTCGGGAGGTGGGACCGCTCATGGAAAGCAGGCCGAGGGCCCCACTTCCAGGCACCCGGGCGTGTGTCCAGGTAACGCTGCTAAGAGAGAAGAGGCCGGGCCCCCGGCACAGGCAGCTGGTCTCAAATGTCCAGTGTGGGGTCGGGGCTAAGGTGAGTCCAAATCCCCCTGAGGACCAGCGGCCACCCAGGGGCCCTGCATGTGCCCAGCGTACATCGAGAGTCAGGACGCAGCCTCGAGCCGGGAGACCCCATGGCAGGGAGGTGTGAGTGCAGGGAGCAGACTCCAGGGGAGCTGACCTGGCAGTAGGAGTGTCGGTGCGGTGGGCTGAGCTGAGCCTGTCCCACCTCCCAAGCTGCTGAACGCCCTCCCCCTTAAGTGGGCCCAGAAGGTGACTTTCCTGAGGGTGGTGAAGACCCAAGGCAAGACCTGGTGGTCAGGATGCAGGAGACCCCCAGAAGGGCGCAAGCTGGCCCTCAGCGTCTGCATATGTGACAACTGAAGGCCGCGTCACGAACGCACCTGGGGACAGGCGTCCACAGCAGCCAGGCTCAGGTGCCAGCACACCAGCGGTGGAGGGCCACAGTGCGAGTGAGGGGCCCTGGTCCCCCAGACATGCAGCCAAGACGGCTTCTCAACGGAAAGGATGGGAACAGGCTGTGGAGACATGGCGGCTTCACAAGGAACGAGAGGGCGTGTATTTGATGCAGACAGAGGACAAGCTCCGGCCTCATCTCCTCGAGGCGGGGTGCCGATCCCGCGGCAGCTGCTGAGGAGTGTAGATCAGGGGCCCCTCCGCACCCTTCTCTCCTTTTGTCAAAGAAAAAGGCTGGAGCATGCAAGGGAGAGGACTCAAGACAATGGGGCGGAATCTGGGCCATCTCACTGTTCAGCAAAAGCCTACCGTCGAGGCCCTCCCACTCCCTTCTCACCCACCCCACCTGCTCCATCCCCTGGGCACCTGCAGCCCACCGCCAGCAGGGAGCCTGCAGCCTGTGTTTCAGGCCCCCCTCCCCGCAGAGAAGGTCGGAGGTCAGAGGTAGCACCTAAGACAGATGGCTGAGTATTTCCAGAACTGGTGGGAGACACAGANGCCCGGGCGCCTGGGCACCTGCAGCCGCAGCCCACCACCAGCAGGGAGCCTGCAGCCTGTGTTTCAGGCCCCCCTCCCCGCAGAGAAGGTCGGAGGTCAGAGGCAGCACCTAAGACAGATGGCTGAGTATTTCCAGAACTGGTGGGAGACACAGAAGCCACAACCAAGCAGGGGCCCCAGCGAACGGCAGCAATCAAGACAGTTTCCACGCGGAACCACAGACTCGAGAGGAGAGGGTCAGTGGACCCCGAGGACAAGCAAGCTGCCGACAAGGGGCGCGTGGAAACGGCCAGAGAACCCGAGCCGGCCCCGAGGGCAGGGGAACAGCTGCCAAGCCAGAACCACGTGCTGGGGAGCNGGCACCTGCAGCCCACCGCCAGCAGGGAGCCTGCAGCCTGTGTTTCAGGCCCCCCTCCCCGCAGAGAAGGTCGGAGGTCAGAGGTAGCACCTAAGACAGATGGCTGAGTATTTCCAGAACTGGTGGGAGACACAGAAGCCACAACCAAGCAGGGCTCCCAGTGAACGGCAGCAATCAAGACAGTTTCCAAGCGGAACCGCAGACTCAAGAGAAGAGGGTCAGTGGACCCCGAGGACAAGCAAGCTGCCGACGAGGGGTGCGTGGAAACGGCCAGAGAACCCGAGCCGGCCCCGAGGGCAGGGGAACAGCTGCCAAGCCAGAACCACGTGCTGGGGAGCGGCGGTCAAGACTGCACGCAGGGCACACACAGACGGGGCCGCAGCAGACTGAGACGGCTGCAGGCGCGCCGATGAGCCGTCGGGGAAGGATGAGCCCGCGGGAGTCTGAGACGCGGGAGGAAAGGCGAGCAGAGAGCCCGACACACACGGAAAAACGAGTCCACATGAACAGCAAGGAGTTGGATGGCAGCGTCCGACTTGTGCATGGAGTCACGGAGGAAACCCTGGGGGCTGGTGGGGAGGCGGGAGCATCCCAGGACCCTGGGACCCCTGCCCCCCATAGGGGTGGAGGTAGAAGACAGAGGTTCACAGGCTGCCACANTGCATGGAGTCACGGAGGAAACCCTGGGGGCTGGTGGGGAGGCGGGAGCATCCCAGGACCCTGGGACCCCTGCCCCCCATAGGGGTGGAGGTAGAAGACAGAGGTTCACAGGCTGCCACATAGACCTGCTGGAGGCCAAGAGGAGGGCCCTCAGGGCAGTGGCGGTGGGTGTGGCAAGGTGAGCGAAATGATTTTAAGGAGAAAGAAAAAGACACGCGGCTGCTAAGCGCCTCCACCTACACACACACAGCTGGTCCTCCCAATGGACGCCCACAACTGCACCTGGAGTCCGGCCAGAAATAATCACACCTGACTCTGGTCAAACCTCCAGGTCTAACCACTGACGGACAGGAAACTCAGGCGAGAGAGGTCAGCTGTGAANATTGTCTAGAGGTTTTCCGTACTTTCTTCAATTTAAGTCTGAATTTGGCAATAAGGAGTTCATGATCTGAGGCATAGTCAGCTCCTGGTCTTGTTTTTGTTGACTGTATAGAGCTTCTCCATCTTTGGCTGCAAAGAATACAATCAATCTGATTTCGGTGCTGTCCATGTGTAGGGTCTTCTCTTGCGTTGTTGGAAGAGGGTGTTTGCTGTGACCAGTGCGTTCTCTTGGCGAAACTCTGTTAGTCTCTGCTCTGCTTCATTTTGTACTCCAAGGCCAAATTTGCCTGTTACTCCAGGTATCGCTTGTCTTCCTACTTTTACATTGCAGTCACCTATAATGAGAAGGACATCTTTACTGGGTGTTAGCTGTAGAAGGTCTTGCAGGTCTTCATAGAACCGTTCAACTTCAGCTTCTTCAGTGTTACTAGTTGCGGCACAGACTTGCATCACTGTGACACTGAATGGCTTGCCTGGGATATGAACAGAGATCATCCCAGAGATCGCCCTGTCATTTTTGAGATTACAAACAAGTACTGCATTAATATGAAAATGGCACTGTACATATTTTGAGAACAAGAAGACCCCTTTCTTTTAGAGATGCAGGCCATGGAACAGTTACAGATGGTATGATACACTGAGTGGGGTTTGGTTCACAGCGTCCACGGCTGGAGGTAAGGGGCGAGGTGGGGCTCTGGCCAAATGGCTGGGCAGGACCTGGCTCTGCCAGGCTGGCTCACGGGGCATGAGGAGCCCTGCTGCTTGTCTTTCTGCTTCTGAGTGTGTCTAAAATATTTTTATGATACAAAATTAAAAAGAAATTTTTAATTACATTTCTAAATATCTTCTAAGTCAAACAGGAAATCCTAACAACCACTTAAAAATAAGTAGAATGGAAAGATAATGAAAAAAATTACCTACAGTAATTTGAAAGTTTCTGGTCTTACTAGGAGGAAACTGACAAACTTAAATGATTATACTTGACAAAAATAAGGATATAATTCATAAGCTAGAAAGATGTATCTTTAGAAAAAACTCTAGAACAAACCCAAGGAAAACAGATGGGAGGGGACAGTAAACACAGAAAGATGGGAAATGCCATCACCCTTTACAGCAACACAAGCAGAAGTTGGCTCTTTGAAAAGATCAATAAACTGGACTAACTTCTGCTGAGAATGCCTTGGAAAAGGAGAGCAGGGCACAGACTCAAACATCACGAGTGTGAGAGGCCACCAAAACGCAGATGCAGCAGAGATGGAAGATGCAATGACAAATCTGAAGCCAGTCAATTAAAAGCTCTACAGAAATAGACATACTTCTAGAAAAATATGCTCATTCTCTGTGAGGCTAGTATAAAACCTTGTTACAAAAACCAAAGACATTATAAAAAAAGAAAAATTACAATCCTGGCCATGAACATAGCCACACAATTCCCAAATGAGTTATTAGCAAGCTTAATCCAGCAGTCTACAAAAAAAAAAAAAAAAAACACGGTAATTGACCAAAATATGCGGCATGTTAAAATGAGAATGCAGCATCTCTACAGAACATCTATAAATGTAATTCACTGCATTAATAATGACTTCATCATAATAAAAATAAGCATATTATATAATCCAACAACTATTCATTATTAAAGCCTTTAGCAAACTGTGAATAAAATTTCTTTAGCCTGAAAAGGGGATTTCTTAAAAAAAAAAAATACAACAAGCATGGCTTTTAAAGGCGAATGCTGACTGAGACAAGATTCCAGGCCACACCATGCAGAGCAGCTGCTGAGGGGCAACCATCCAAGCCGAAAGGCGAGATCGTCAGGACAGAACTGCGGCCCTGCTTTCCCTGGTGGCTTAGGGGTAAGGATTTGCCTGTCGTGCAGGAGACTAGGGTTCATCCCTGGGTCGGGAAGATCCCCTGAGGGAGGAAATGGCCAGCCACTGTAGTATTCTTGCCTGGAGAATCCCATGGACAGAGGAATCTGGTGAGCCATGGTATGAAGGGTTGCAAAGAGTCAGACATGTGACGCAACTCAGCACGATACATGCGTTTACTGCCTTAGAGGAAAACAGAAAAAGCCTCCCGAACGCATCGGCTCTAAGTGATTAGACTGACTCGCACTGCCCTTGGACAAGCAGCGCTGATGACATGGCATCTGCTGAGTGCTTACACCCGCGCTTCCTGGGCGCCTGAACAGGGCAGTGTCTGGCCTCCTGGATGAGATGCTCTGACACCCACAGCTTTTGCAGCCCCACCCACTGATGACCCGGCCTTCAGAGCCTCCGGTGGGCTGCTTGGCGATGGTTTAGTTGCTATGTCGTGTTTCACCTTTGCGACCCCACGGGCCGTAGCCCGCCAGGCTCCTCTGTCCCTGGGATTCTCCAGGGAAGAACACTGGAGCAGGTTGCCATTTCCCTCTCCGGGAGATCTTCCCCACCCAGGGATCAACCCTCGTCTGCTGCCTTGCAGGCGGGTTCTCTACCGCCGAGCCACCAGGGAAGCTCTGCGTTCAACCCTGACGCATCTCCACAGACGCAGAGCCGGCACACGAAAGAAGGTCTGTCTGGGGACCTGGATCCTCAACGATGCCTAAATGCCACAGTCCCTGGTTTGGCTGGAGAAGTAAGCGGCACAAGATGTGTCTAAACAAGTGTCCACTTCAGGCCGCCCCCCCCAGCATATCACCCCCAAGAGGGGTTCACTGAAAACTCTCCACATACAAACAGAACCCCGCGGCCACCCTGAGGACTTGGGCCACCAGCGAGGCTCGGGCGGAGCCGGGCCACCAGCCCCCAGGCAAGAGGGAGCCCGGCGGCCGGCAGCATCGCCCCAAAGAGCAGGGTGCCCTCCTCGCCCTGGTGAGGACCCAGCCCACGGGATCTTTGGGCCCTACTGCGAGACACCTCAGGGTTAACTTAAAGTTCCTCACGTTCTGCAGAGCTATAATGAAACAAACCAAGGTGTTGGAGAAGGAACAATGTATTTTCATTTTCTTAGCTTTCTCAGGTTGGCCAATACTGCTTTAAGGCTAACAAATCAGCAAATGGTAGACAGTAAGTACTGTGGTGTTGGAGACGACTCTTGAGAGTCCCTTGGACTGCAAGGAGATCCAGCCAGTCCATTCTGAAGGAGATCAGCCCTGGGATTTCTTTGGAAGGAATGATGCTGAAGCTGAAACTCCAGTCCTTTGCCACCTTGTGCAAAGAGTTGACTCATTTGAAAAGACTGATGCTGGGAGGGATTGGGGGCAGGAGGAGAAGGGGACGACCGAGGATGAGATGGCTGGATGGCATCACAGACTTGATGGACATGAGTCTGAGTGAACTCCAGGAGTTGGTGATGGACAGGGAGGCCTGGCGTGCTGCAATTCATGGGGTTGCAAAGAGTCGGACAGGACTGAACTGAACTGAACTAAACTGAAGTATATCGTTTATATGTTATGAATAGAATAGCCTGAACGAAAAATAACACTGCAACTAGCAAAGTCAGAAAGTGAACAAGGAAAAAAAAGGCCGAAGAATCTGTATGTGCTAATTATCTAATCTCTCACAAGGCATCCACAAACACTGCCTAAAGTGGCTGTGTCAAGAAACAGCCGTTTAGCTGAATATGTGGGCTTGTAAACAATCCCGCAGTAACATGTGGACACAGGATACGGCCTCCCGAGTGGCCAGCAGGACAACACAGCCACTCACCCTCAAACCAAGGAGGGGGCCAGAGCCCGCAGACAGGAAGCCAAAGCAGGAGCGTGTAACACGGGGGACAGCGCACACGTACTGGGCGGAAGCGTGTAACACGGGGGACAGCGCACACGCACTGGGCGGAAGCGTGTAACACGGGGGACAGCGCACACGCACTGAACGGAAGCGACACGCACTGGGCGGAAGCGTGTAACACGGGAGAGAGCGCACACGCACTGGGCGGAAGCGTGTAACACGGGGGACAGCGCACACGCACTGGGCGGAAGCGTGTAACACGGGAGAGAGCGCACACGCACTGGGCGGAAGCGTGTAACACGGGAGAGAGCGCACACGCACTGGGCGGAAGCGTGTAACACGGGGGACAGCGCACACGCACTGGGCGGAAGCGTGTAACACGGGGGAGAGCGCACACGCACTGGGCGGAAGCGTGTAACACGGGGGAGAGCGCACACGCACTGGGCGGAAGCGTGTAACACGGGAGAGAGCGCACACGCACTGGGCGGAAGCGTGTAACACGGGAGAGAGCGCACACGCACTGGGCGGAAGCGTGTAACACGGGGGACAGCGCACACGCACTGGGCGGAAGCGTGTAACACGGGGGAGAGCGCACACGCACTGGGCGGAAGCGTGTAACACGGGGGAGAGCGCACACGCACTGGGCGGAAGCGTGTAACACGGGAGAGAGCGCACACGCACTGGGCGGAAGCGTGTAACACGGGAGAGAGCGCACACGCACTGGGCGGAAGCGTGTAACACGGGGGACAGCGCACACGCACTGGGCGGAAGCGTGTAACACGGGGGAGAGCGCACACGCACTGGGCGGAAGCGTGTAACACGGGGGAGAGCGCACACGCACTGGGCGGAAGCGTGTAACACGGGAGAGAGCGCACACGCACTGGGCGGAAGCGTGTAACACGGGAGAGAGCGCACACGCACTGGGCGGAAGCGTGTAACACGGGGGACAGCGCACACGCACTGGGCGGAAGCGTGTAACACGGGGGAGAGCGCACACGCACTGGGCGGAAGCGTGTAACACGGGAGAGAGCGCACACGCACTGGGCGGAAGCGTGTAACACGGGAGAGAGCGCACACGCACTGGGCGGAAGCGTGTAACACGGGGGACAGCGCACACGCACTGGGCGGAAGCGTGTAACACGGGGGAGAGCGCACACGCACTGGGCGGAAGCGTGTAACACGGGAGAGAGCGCACACGCACTGGGCGGAAGCGTGTAACACGGGAGAGAGCGCACACGCACTGGGCGGAAGCGTGTAACACGGGGGACAGCGCACACGCACTGGGCGGAAGCGTGTAACACGGGGGAGAGCGCACACGCACTGGGCGGAAGCGTGTAACACGGGAGAGAGCGCACACGCACTGGGCGGAAGCGTGTAACACGGGAGAGAGCGCACACGCACTGGGCGGAAGCGTGTAACACGGGGGAGAGCGCACACGCACTGGGCGGAAGCGTGTAACACGGGAGAGAGCGCACACGCACTGGGCGGAAGCGTGTAACACGGGAGAGAGCGCACACGCACTGGGCGGAAGCGTGTAACACGGGGGAGAGCGCACACGCACTGGGCGGAAGCGTGTAACACGGGGGACAGCGCACACGCACTGGGCGGAAGCGTGTAACACGGGAGAGAGCGCACACGCACTGGGCGGAAGCGTGTAACACGGGAGAGAGCGCACACGCACTGGGCGGAAGCGTGTAACACGGGGGAGAGCGCACACGCACTGGGCGGAAGCGTGTAACACGGGGGACAGCGCACACGTACTGGGCGGAAGCATGTAACACGGGGGACAGCGCACACGTACTGGGCGGAAGCGTGTAACACGGGGGACAGCGCACATGCACTGAACGGAAGCGACACGCACTGGGCGGAAGTGTGTAACACGGGAGAGAGCGCACACGCACTGGGCGGAAGCGTGTAACACGGGAGAGAGCGCACACGCACTGGGCGGAAGCGTGTAACACGGGAGAGAGCGCACACGCACTGGGCGGAAGCGTGTAACACGGGGGAGAGCGCACACGCACTGGGCGGACAGCTCAGAGCTAACAGGAGGTCTGTCATGCCACCGGGTGTAAACGGGATCTATTCACACAGAAACGAGCAGATTGGGTAAAAATGAAATGACAGTTACTGTCCACCTAGGAAGCACCCAGAACAGAATGGGCAAAGAGCAGCCGACGGGACTGAGGTCAAAGCATCCGGGTTGCAAAGGTCAGCCCTAAAGCCAAACCTACACAAGATGAGGCCCGTCCACACGCGCGCGCATGAGAAAGTCACAAGACGAGGCCCATCCGCGCACGCGCACACGTGCGTGTGTGTGTGAAAGTCACAAGACGAGGCCCATCTCACGTGCACGCACGCGCGCATGTGTGAAAGTCACAAGACGAGGCCCATCCGTGCGTGCACGTGCGTGTGTGTGTGAAAGTCACAAGACGAGGCCCATCTCACGTGTGTGTGTGTGTGTATCAGTCATCCTTTGTGACCCCGTGGACTATAGCCCACCAGGCTCCTCTGTCCATTGAGTTTTCCAGGCAAGAATAGTAGAGTGGATTGCCATTCCCTTCTCCCGGGATCTTCCTGACCCAGGGGTGAACCCCAGCTCTCCTGAATTGCAGGCATATTTTGTAACCACTGAGCCGCCACCAGGGAAGCCAGTCGGCACAGTTTACTGTGAGAAAAGGGTGTCCTGGAGCTGTGCGTCCTCTAATCAAAGCCAGGACGGACAGTGCAGAGAAGTCAGAAGAGACGGATGGGAACGCAGAGCTGACCGCAGATCTGAACTTGCTCTGGCACACTTGGCACCAGTGACCCAAAATGTGAGCACACAGAGGACCTGAGTAACACAATTAACACCGCAGCCAAGCAAGCCTTGAAAAGGCTGCACAGTCGGAGAACTCATGACTTTCCAGCGCCTACAAAATACTTAAGACGAGCAAGCCCCACAGACAGAAAGCTTCCAGGTAAATACACAGAGCCCAGCGTACAGGCCCCAGCTCCTGTGCACACTGCCGCAGAAAAAGAAATCAATAAAAGCAGAAGAAAAACAGAAATTCAACCGAACGCCTTTCTCTTGAACACTCCAGATCTGAAAGTGAGGAAAATTTATAAAATAAATCTAATGAGCTCGTCACATACTGAAGATTTCAGGAATGGATTTCAGGAATGGAGCTCAGAGAGTCATTCACAGTCTTACACACTTAAGCAATGTTTTTAAAAAGAAATCGAAACAATTAAGCATTGGACTCAGAAAGTTCAAAAAGGAACCAAAAAACTAAGCCATATCTCATTCAAGAAAAAAAGAGGAACACGATAATAGTAAAAGAAATTAAAGGAAATACTCAAGAAACAGAAGACCCATAGAATTGCTAAAACATGCCATGTGGACAAAGTCTGTCTGTGCTTAATGGGAGCAAAAATGTGGAAATGACAGTGGGAGGAGGATTTGAAGAACCAGGCAGGCTGGAGCATTACAAGCAAAACAAAACAGCCCTTTCCCTGTGGAGATCTTCAAAGATACGCAAAACCAGAGATGATTACTGGGAATACCCTCATATACAGCTTTGTACAATGATCAACATTTTGTTTCATCCGTTAACATCCATTTTTTTTTGGTAACTGCATGGGATAAAATATCTCAGCTTTAAACTGATAAAAGATGGCAAACCACGAGTCATTTTTTAAAGAAACAGATTTTTCACATCAACATCGCCGTTGTTCACTCGCGGAGTCGTGTCCGACTCTGCGATCCCATCCGTGAGTGATGAGGCTGGGACACGGGGAAACGTCAGGGCAAACAGGAGCCGTTCCACACACTGCTCCAGATGGACGATAAACCAGACGATCGGATCTTCAGCCGGGCCGCACAGGCGCAGAGCCGCCTCTGTAATACCCGCCACCGAGCCTGATTCTCACCCGACCCGCTGAAACTACTGAAGTGCAGGCGGACTCTTGACCATCTAAGCCTCCGGGGAGCCGCTTGAAGAGACAGGCTTTCTTTAACAGAGTCTTCAGAGTAATAAACACACTGTATCAACAATGAAGAACCAAACCCGAGACTACAGAAAATAAAGTGACTTAGGCGGCACGTGGGTCTCCAGCTACAGCCCTCTGGGCCCCTGCCCCACTCCCTGCCCCTCTGGGCGGTTCAGAAGGAGGTCAGGGGGGACTGGCGCAGGGACACACCCGCCTGCCGCTGCAGCTCCCCCGGCCTCCAGGAGCCCGCGGAGTTCTTTTCTGGGAATCTGGAGCGCATCACCAGAGCAGACCATCTGCACTCAGCGCTCTGCGAGTCCAGATGAAGCCGGGCGTTGGGGCCCCACCCCTCCCCACTCTCTATCTCGGGAACTTCTCCTTAAAGCTCTTCAGAAAATCCTTTGCCTGTTTCTAATTTGTTCTGCATCCCCCAAGAAGGGAAACTGTCTTTGGGAAATATTTGCAAGCGCAAATTGAGCAAGAGGCTGTAAATAAAAACCTGGCGTGCAGTGGGGGAACTTGGCTTTCGAGAAGTGCACAAATGTGCTTCCGGGAAACTAAAAATAGAAGCAGGCCAGCTCGGTGCAAAAAAAAAA
>SJYW01030514.1:110509-125685 GCA_006410735.1 Raphicerus campestris | reverse complement strand
TTCAGGGGGGACTGGCGCAGGGACACACCCGCCTGCCGCTGCAGCTCCCCCGGCCTCCAGGAGCCCGCGGAGTTCTTTTCTGGGAATCTGGAGCGCATCACCAGAGCAGACCATCTGCACTCAGCGCTCTGCGAGTCCAGATGAAGCCGGGCGTTGGGGCCCCACCCCTCCCCACTCTCTATCTCGGGAACTTCTCCTTAAAGCTCTTCAGAAAATCCTTTGCCTGTTTCTAATTTGTTCTGCATCCCCCAAGAAGGGAAACTGTCTTTGGGAAATATTTGCAAGCGCAAATTGAGCAAGAGGCTGTAAATAAAAACCTGGCGTGCAGTGGGGGAACTTGGCTTTCGAGAAGTGCACAAATGTGCTTCCGGGAAACTAAAAATAGAAGCAGGCCAGCTCGGTGCAAAAAAAAAAGGGGGTGGGGGTGGGGGGACGTGTTCTGAGTTCTCACATATAAAGCAGCAGATGAAGACAAACGTGAGCCCCAGAGGCAGCGCCTGGCAGAGGAACCCAGCGGGGCTCTGCCGCCATGACTTCAGAAACGTGCGAGTGGACGAGAACTCTCCCACGATTGCAATGCAGGGGCAGCGAGACAGAAACAGCAGCAGAAAGCCCAGCGTTTCATCCTCAAGCATTTGCTCAAAGAGCCCCCTCTAGCCCCCAAGGCCATCAGCTGTGGCCCCAGCGGGGACGGGGATCCAGGCTGCCCGATCCAGCACCTCGCCCGGCTGCTCAGACAGTCAGTAACTGCTGACACCCGGGTTCAATTCGGCCACACCCCTGCAGCCCCAGGTCCTCCTCACCTGCCCACACTTTGGCCTGGGCTGTGCTCACTCTACCATACATCAGGTTACCCCCTGAAAGCCATTTGGTTTACCCTAAACCCCATGTGTAAAAAACACATTATCTGAAAATTTAAAATCATTTCAGTGGCCTAGGAAAGCCACAGACCTCTGCAAGCGTCCTTGCCATTTCACTTACTAAGGTCAAGTTTACATAACAGAGAGAAGAAAGCATTTCAGAATTTCCCTCTTAGCAACCCCCTAACGTTTGCTTATGGGTTTCGCCTAACAGCTGGGTTGCAGTAGGAGCCAATGTTACTTAATAGTAACAGTTGAAATATTTAAAAATAGAAGGTGTTTCTTCCACTTGGCAGCAGAGAGAAAAGGGAGGGCAGCAGGGGGTGAAGCAGGGAGCAACCCCAGCTTCTGGGGGGGTGGGCTGGCCTCTTTCAGCAAGTGCCTCCTGGACACCAACGAGGAAGGCAGCATCTTTTGGGGGCTCTGCAGGGTGGGGAGTAGGGCCAGGGGTATGGGGACGTAGTGTGTGTTGGGGGTGGGGAGGGAAGGCGGTCAGGCTCAGATTTCAGTGTCTGAAAGGAACACCTGGGATGCTTGTCAAAAAAATTCTCGCACTTGAAGCCCCTGGTGGCTCAGATGGTAAAGAATCTGCCTGCAACGCAGGAGACCCAGGTTCGATCCCTGGATCAGGAAGATCCCCAGAAGAAGGGAATGGCACCCCACTCCAGCATTCTTGCCCAGAGAATCCCTGGGACAGAGGCGGCTGGTGGGCGACAGTCCACGGGGGGGACACAGCGGGAGTGATCGAGTCTGCAGAGACCAGCACAGGTGGTGGCTGAAGGCCTGGCAGGCCGGCAGAGTACCTGTTACCGTGGTTACCGCCACCCCTACCAGCAGCAGTGCCAGTGCAGGGATGCCAAGCCCTCATGAGGGCGGTGGGCGGCCTGATCTGCAGCGTGGAGCCCCTGGCTGGGAGAGCGCTGCCCGCAGGACAACACCATGGACGCTGGACGGCGTCCAGGACACAGGTGGCGTGTGGGGGCGTGGCCCCCCCGCGGGAACATTCCATCCATGTGGACGCCATGCAGCCACTCCAGGTCCCCAGCCCCAGCCCAGCCTCCTCCCAGCGGGGGCTCTGAGAGCCCCTTTCTAGCACGCCCATGTCCCATGCCAGCCCTCACTGGCCCGCCGGCAGCCCCCTGGAGCTCCAGTTTCGGTTTGGCAGCTCCGCCTTCCCGACGAAGTGCAGAGCCGAGACCTTGGGGCCGCCGTGCAGTTCTCTGCATCGATCCCAGCCCGCCTGCCCCTCAGTGAGCACCCTACTTNGGCAGAGTACCTGTTACCGTGGTTACCGCCACCCCTACCAGCAGCAGTGCCAGTGCAGGGATGCCAAGCCCTCATGAGGGCGGTGGGCGGCCTGATCTGCAGCGTGGAGCCCCTGGCTGGGAGAGCGCTGCCCGCAGGACAACACCATGGACGCCGGACGGCGTCCAGGACACAGGTGGCGTGCAGGGGCGTGGCCCCCCTGCGGGAACATTCCATCCATGTGGACGCCATGCAGCCACTCCAGGTCCCCAGCCCCAGCCCAGCCTCCTCCCAGCGGGGGCTCTGAGAGCCCCTTTCTAGCACGCCCATGTCCCATGCCAGCCCTCACTGGCCCGCCGGCAGCCCCCTGGAGCTCCAGTTTCGGTTTGGCAGCTCCGCCTTCCCGACGAAGTGCAGAGCCGAGACCTTGGGGCCGCCGTGCAGTTCTCTGCATCGATCCCAGCCCGCCTGCCCCTCAGTGAGCACCCTACTTACACACGCGGGGCAGCTTCAGCCTGCCCGCTGCGCCCATGCCAGCTCCCCACCCCTGCCCGCAATTTAAGCTCCACAAATAACACGGATCTCGGCTTTGCTCATAAATATACATGTCCCAAGCCCCAAAGGTACTGACGGACGCCTGGGAAGGACGATCACTGTGGAGGAGGGCATGAGCGAGTGAGTGAGTGAGCAGGACCAAAGCCCACCTTGACCGTGAGCCTTTCCAGACCCCGTTATTTAAAGCTGCAGAGCCCCTTCCCCATGAGCATTCTCCTGTCCCTCCTTGCTGCTTCTCCTCCACAATGCTGGTGACCTTCTAGCATCTGCTCACGTTCTATATCATCTACCGCCACCAAGCAGGATTTAATGCCATATTTGGGATCCTGCATCTGACCCCTAGAGAATAAGGCTCTTCTAAAGCGCACACTGAAGAGTCAGAAACACTGACCATAAGCAGCTCCCACAAATCCAGAGGCTTGGGACTCTCTACTCCCATTAGAAATCCGTAACAAAAAGATGACTTGAAACACTCTGTACCTCCAGATGAAAAACACTTGGAAACCTGTCATTTTTTTTTCAAAGAAAAAAGAAGCATCAAAGTTTCCAGAGGCTACCAATTAGCTACTATCAACTAGAACCTGANTTAGACACAAGCAAGGGGGTCACAGACTCTGGACACAGCCCCTCACACCCCGCAGCCCCAAGAAGAGAGCACTTTACCCGCCGATTACGTGCACACACACGCTCCCCCCCTTCCTGGCATCAGGCGTGCGTCCAGCACCCAAACAGAACCAAGCCCTGGGCTGGAAAAACCTCGTGTCTCCCGCCTAATAACCAATTTCAGACACACCATGAGGACACTATGGTTTCACGCCACAGTTTCTGCATCAGCGCAGACCGTAGGGTCACGGCGGCTAGTGCCCCGTTTTTCCCTATAAGGTGGACAGACAGCCAGTGGCCCACCTCCCCACACTGGGCTCCAGCAGGCGCGGGCGGCTTCCGCATCAGGGGGCCTGGAATGCGACGCCCTGCCCGGCCGCCTTCGGGGCCCGCCTCACTGAACCGGGGCCCGCTCCATCCTCACGGCTCCGGGCCCCCCAGCAGGCTCTAACTTGGCGTCTATGGCAACAACCACAATACAGACTTAATGGGGTGGGACAGCTGGTGAGAAACATAAATAAGCCGAACAACCCAGTTTCCACCCGGCAGGGGGCCCTGTGTCTCTCTCCCGCCAGCACTGTGGGCACTGGAGGGCGCAGCTGGGAGCCGGGCCGTGGCCAGGCGGGCAGAGCGGGCCTGGGTGGGTGGCCAGCCAGCACTGTGGGCACTGCAGGGCGCAGCTGGGAGCCAGGCCGTAGCCAGGCGGGGCAGAGCGGGCCCAGAGGGGTGGCTGGCCGCAGGGGTACAGGAGGAGGGCGCAAGCAGCTAGCCCTGGGCAGCGCACCCAGGGGCATGGCGTTGGGGGGCGGTTAAAGATGGCAAATGGAACACTCCTCCAGAGCCCACTAAAGCTGTGTGCGCATTAAAAAAAAATCACCTGCACAATCGCACATAAAAGGCAAACTAGAGAGAGCAGGGTTCTAGGGGAAAACACATGTGTGGGCAAGGGGCGCCCGCCTCCCAGCCCCACGGAAGACACGCCTGGGCAGGGCAGGGGCTGGAAGGTCCCCAGTCTCTAGGTGCCCCACCCTAAAGGGGAGCAGACAGGCCAGGAAAGCCATCATCACGGAAGGCAGACCCAGACAAGACGGCAGGACCCTGCAGGGAACCTGCTGCCCAAGGAGAAGGGAGCCAGCCAGCAGGGCCATCCCAGAGGGAAGAGCGGCACTCAGAGGCGAAGGCCCCACGCCCCCAGTTCAGGGGCCTGGCTCAGTCCCTGATCAGGGACCAGATCCACCTGCCCCACTGACGACCTGGTGCAACCAGGTAAATAAATGTTTTTAAAAATAGAGAGACACTCAGAGAGAGAGGGTGGCCCCACTGCCCAGATGTCCCTCAGGGAGGAAGCTGACCTCAGCAGACAAGGGGGCCGGGCCTCAGGATCAGGAGGGAAAGTGTTCCCCAAAGCCATCAGAGCAGCCCCGGGTTGGGTGAGACCTGAGTGAAAGTACCGGGGAACACAAGAGGAAAGGAGACAGCAGGGAGAGACAGGAGCAGTGGCCCCAGGAGCAGCAGCAGCGCCAGAGGGTGCGTGCTCCCTTCTCTGCAAACCCAGCCGGGCCCACGGGCTCCCGGCCACTCGGAACCGGAACCGAGGGGTCCGTAAAAGCCCGACGGCGCAGCAGCGCAGCAGGTGCCGCTCTGCCCCAGGGCGCATGGCTGCAGGGACGCGCATGGCTGCAGGGACGCGCGGCTCGCCGGGGCCCTGGGGACCGACTGCCAAGGCCACAGGCAGCAAGCGACAGTGGGAGGCGGGGCTGGACTTAGGTCCGGAGGCAGAAACGCCAGCACATGCCTGTCTCTCCTCTGGAGACGCCATCCACGGTGCAGAACCCCCAGCTTTCTCCCAAGAAGAACTACCCGGGGGGAGGCATCCACTTCCTTGCCTGAAAATCCCACCGCCTAGTGTTCCTCCAAGGCAGGGGGCGAGGCCTCCAGCGAGAGCGGCCAGCGCTGAGCCCTGAGTGCCTCCTCTCTCAGGAGCTCAGTCCCCAGGCAGGCGGGGCTCCAGGTCCCCTTGGCCCGAGCACAGAGGGCAGCCTGGCCGCTGGTGGTTGAGCTGCGGCGGTTCTTGTGGCCGCTGCTCAAAGCCAGACGTGCACCCGCGCTGCCGGCGGTCGGTGGGGGGGCCCGGACCAGCTGGTGGATCCACAGCCCCACCTCTGTGGGCAGACCCGTGCGCCAGGCTCGGCGTTAAAGATGGTTACATGAGCATGAATCACTCAGGAGGCCTGTGCTCAGTGCAGCAGAGAGCAGGCGTGCCTCGGACGTGACTCCAGGAAAAAGCCCGAGCAGGTGTGAGCCCTGGTGCTCAACGGAACTCCGAGCACTTTGTCATTAAGCGTCTCCACATCGGCTGGTTTTGCTTCCTTTTAAACAGCTGTCCTGGGGGACGGGGGTGTCATTAAGGCCTCTGGGCTGGTTGTGGGGGGCCAGTCACGCTGGAGGAAGCAGCAGAGCTGGCGGGGGGGCACTGGGACGAGTAGACCTGAGGGTACCAGTGAGCCAGGGGTCAGCAGACAGAGAAGGATGGGAAGCACTGTGGGGCCCTCCCAGCCCCCCACTTTCTGGGCCCCTACGCTCTGCCAGGTTGAGAGAGGACGTGCCGGTGGCTCGAGGCCACACGGCCTCGGGGAGGCAGGCAGGTCTCGCCACCCGGGCCTGGGGCATCGCATTAACAGCAGAGCTCCCTGGTGGCTCAGACGGTAAACTGTCTGCAATGCCAGAGACCCGGGTTCGATCCCTGGGTTGGAAAGATCCCCTGGAGAATGGATTGGCAACCCACTCCAGTATTCTTGCCTGGGAAATCCCATGGATGGAGGAGCCTGCTGGGCTACAGTCCATGGGGTCACAAAGACTCAGACATGACTGAGCGGCTAACACAGCTGGGCCCAGCCCTGACCCTGCACTGACTTCCTTACCACGGAGCCCAAAGGGGGAGGGCAGGGGTGGCGCCTCGGGAACCAGGAAGAGGAGGAAGAGCAGGAGGAGGAGACACTGGACAAAAAGACAGCCTGGTGTGTGCCGTGTGAGAGGCCGTGAGCAGAGGAAACGGTTCCCTGGCCTGTGCAGCACAGAGACGAGCAGCGTCAGGATGGGCCCAGGATGAGGAAGCCCAAGTCTGCTTTCCCTTCCAGCACTGAGCAGGCAGCTGAGCAGGCGGCAGCCGTGGGGGGCCCCGAAGCTGACCATCAGGCCCTCACAGAGACCCGTCCCGACCCCAGGAGCCCAGCCTTATGGGAAATGCACACCAGGGAGGGGCCAGCGGGCAGTACAACGGGTGAGGCTTTGCCACGGGGACTACGATCCGGGATGAACTGCTTCCCGCGGGGCAAGGGCCGGGCCAGCTCCTTTCCCCAGGCCATGTGCGTCCTCAGCTAGGCACCTGCCCCGCCTCTCCTCTCACCAGAGCCAACGGACGACAAGAACGGCAAGACGTGCCTGGGAGCCATCCTGAGTTCCAGCCAGCCTCAAGTGGTCCCTGCTCCAAAACCTGAGGTGAAGTGAAGTGAAGTTGCTCAGTCGTGTCCGACTCTTTGTGACCCCATGGACTGTAGCCTACCGGGCTCCATCCAAGGGATTTTCCAGGCAAAAATACTGGAGTGGGTTGCCATTAACCTGAGGAGGGTCAAGCAATTTGGTAACCCTTGCACCGTGCGGTGGTTGGACGCTCAGGAAGATTCCGGAATCTGCGGCTGGAGCCAGACCTCACTTTTTCATAAAAGGTTTGGGTAAGTTCTCCAGAGTTTTGGCAGTGTCTTCAAGTTTCCATTATTCTCTTTAAAAAAATGACACCCTTGTCACACAGCCTTGAAAGGACAGCTCGGGAACACTGATGGAAACGCACGTTTATGGGGAGGGCAACGGCGTCCCCAGAGAGGCTCCTGTGTGGTCGGCGCCTTGTCCTGGCGGCTGGGCTAGCCTAGAGGGGCCTGGCCTTCTCTGAGAGGTGGCCCCTACAGGTCAGAAATGGGCCCCTGCCCCATCGTGGACCGGCCAGCTGACCCTGGGGAAGCTGCCTTGCCCCTCACCTTGGTGGGGACCAGGCCCTTGACAGCCACCACAGTGGGGCCCAGATGAGCCTCTCATGGGCCCACAGGGCTGCTTCCTCCACGCTGCTCCCGACAACAGGGGCTTCTCCTCCAGCCCCTGCACCCATCCTGGTGCTGAGTGTCTCCACGGTCCGGCTCCGAGGGAGCTCGCCTGCCGGGTCCGCAGCCAGCACCCCACACACTCACCACGAGGCCTCTTTTCCAGACTAAATACGCGCTGCTTTTATAATCAGGAAAAAAGTATGCTACTTTAAAAAAAAATAAACCAAAGTGATTCAGGAGTGGAGGACCAGAGTGCTTGTAGAGCCCCCTGGCACAGTGGGCACGCAAGCTCCCTGCCAGGCCCAGCGTTCGCCTCCTCCTCCGCCCTCGAGTCCCACGTCTCTCCCTCCCTCACACTCTGAGCTTCCCAGGAGCCCGAGGGTGCCTGCCACTCTGCCTGCACCCCAAGTCCCCATCCAGGAAGGAAAAGACAACCCTCCCGGGAAGGATGAGGTGGTGACATTCCACTTCATCCAAAAAATGAGGAAATATGAAATTAACACAGATCCCTGGGTCGGGAAGATCCCCTGGAGAAGGGCATGGCTACCCACTCCAGTCTTCTTGCCTGGAGAATCCCACAGACAGAGGAGCTTAGAGGGTTACAGTCCGTGGGGTTGCAAGAAAGCTGGACACTACTGAGCATGCACGCACACACACACACACACACACGCACGCGCACACACACACACACACACCCAGAGGACAACAGTAATGGGGGCGCTGTTATGACCCAGTGGAAGGCAAACGGTTATATGTTTCTCCCTTTTATAATAGAACTATTCACAACTAAAAACTTTAAAACAAGAAAAAAAATGCAAAAAAGAAGGAAAGGCTTGTTAACATATAAAAAGTTAAGGGGGAAGGTGGAGAAATCAGAAAGAACCCCCAAATAAAGAGCATTTTAGCTTCTGCCTTCTACAATGCAAACTTTTCTAGTGAGAGAGATTCTTGTAGGAATGATCTCAAGCCTTGAGTCAAGATGGGCCACAAATAGAAGGGATGAACGGTGCTTTTTATCTGAAGTCAGACTTCGCAAGGGCTGACTGTGTTTAAAGAGAACCATTGTCAGAAAGGCTGTCGAGAGGGCTGCCTTTCACAGCCAGGAACAGACAAGAAATGCACAAGGTGGAGGTGGGGAGGGCCACGTTGGTGCTTGCCCGCTCACGGTAAAAGGCATGCATTCACGAGAGCAAGTTCCCACAGGGACTGCTGGGGTAATTCCTGCAAATCATAGAGTCTGTTTTTACACCGCCGAGCGTCAAAAGAGTACTTTAAGCTCAACCGGGATTGACGTAACACACCCGAAAATGTCTCTACCCCCACATCATAAAATATGGCTCTAGGACGTTCCTGGTGGGCCAGTGGTTAAGAATCTGCCTGCCAATGTGGGGGACGCAGGCTCGATCCCTTGGTCCTAGAGGATTCCACGTGCCACGGGCAGCCAAGCCCGTGAGCCACAACTACCTAGCCGCACCTGCAACACGAAGCCCGCACGCCTGGAGCCCGTGCTCTACAAGGAGAAGCCTCCGCAATGAGAAGGCTGTGCTCCCGACTGGAGGAGGGCCCGCCCGCTGCAGCGAAGACCCAGCTCAGCTAAGAATAAACAAATATTGTATTTAAATGCGGCTTCAAAGAAACTGTCAATACTGATTTTCAAATTATTATATAGCCTGAGATTTGTATTTCTTTGTTGAACGCACTGTACAGCACTTATGTAAATGGGGAGCCTGTGCTGGGTCGTGTCCCGACTCTTTGGGACCCCATGGACTGCAGCCCACCAGGCTCCTCTGTCCAGGGGATTCTCCGGAATACTGGAGTAGGTTGCCATTTCCTTCTCCACTACAGTGCTCAGAATGACCAAAAGCATAGAGTCTTAAAGAATGCCCTTTGCTTCAGCAGCTTCTAAGGTGGAGCTCACGGCAAAGACTCCGTGGCCAGTGGGCAGCACGGGCAGCCCCCTGGCTCGGCCCTCCTCCTGCACGCTGGTGCTCACGGGCGCCTCTTTTCCGGGTTTTAGAGCCATGCTGTACACGCTGACCCGCGGGGTCACCAGCAAGCACAGCCTCATCCTCTGACTCTGACCAGTGGAATCTGGAGGTGTGGGGCTACTGGCTCCTGCGTCCTGGGGCCCCTGCCCAGACATGCCAACTCTGAAGTGGGGGGCTTCCCCAAAAGAGAGAGACAGGGGCTAGCAGACCACAAGGGCTGGGCTGGGATCAGAGCTGGCACGGCCACAGCCCTGTCCACGCCGTCTCCAGCGTCCAGCCGCCTGACGTGTACCCAGGGACCACCACCAACAGATGAAGGCTTGGTCTCTGAGAATCCTGCAGAGACAACGTGATTATCCCATCCAGGGCTGAAACCAAGACACTGGGCAGTTTGCATCCCCATCCAGAACTGTGGTCCATGTTTGTACACGGAGCTGGGAGGTCTGCACGAAGTCTCCACCAGCAGGACGTGCTTCTCAAGCTGGGAGGCCAACGGGAAGGCACCCACTTTCTGGCTCACTTGCGAACCACCTTTTCACAGTCTTATCAAGCTACTGAAACTGCCTCCACCCACACCTGGGCAAGCATCAGGAAACTGCCTGGTGTTTAAACGGACTCAGTGTTTAGACCAAAGCTGCCCTGGCCAGACGGACTCAGGGAAAGGGGAAGCGGCCCTCTGACTCTCTCGGGGGTCAGACAGGACAGGGGAGCATTGCCAGCTGCTAGTCAGCCCTCTCCCCACCCCCTGCCGTCCTGGGTGGACGTAAACCTGCTAGGCAGGTGGACGCCAGCCCAGGACCGCGGCACCTTCAAGGAGCACCGCAGACACCCGAGCTGCATGTCTGGGGAGATGCCAGAGGCAGCACTTGCCGGCCTCCAAGAGTCGCTAGCGAGGAAAGGAGTCTCTCCTTTGACGCTTCCAGCTCAGCCTTGACTTCTTTCTAGCCAGATGGGGAAGGTGCAGCCACAGGCGATGTGGCTGGGGGCTGGGGCAGAGACAGGGGTCCGCGTGCCCCTCCTCGTCCCAGCTGCCCCTGTACATGCAGACAGTGGGCACAGTGGATGCAGGCAGGCTCCAGGAGGTGCCACGGAGCGCAAACCACAAAGACGGGGGCCTTGCCTCAGGACATGGCCAAGTCAGGCCCGGCAGTGCTGACCTCAAAATGCGGACAGTGGTTCCCTTACATCCACCCCAGGCCTTCTCCGGATCTGTTTTATTCATAGTAGGGCCAAAGAGCCCGAGAGGAATGGATCCAGTCTCTGAGCTGAAATCCTGGAGAATTCCAGATGGAAGGTAAGCATTTTATAAGAAGGAGAAAGAAAGGCTTCCACAGCCGTGTAGATTAGAAAAACACTGCCCAGGGCACAGCATGCAGAAATAGCGTTACATGGAATGAGAAATTCCTAATCACAGTCGACGCTTTTTGCTAATTACAGAAGGAAAGCTGCTTCGAGAAACATCAATGACACTCTCCCCCAGGAGCTTGCGGCCCTGGACCCAATGAGAGTGCAGGGCTCCTTCCTTCAAGGCCTGTAGTTAGACCCCAAACGAGCAGTTCTCATCTTTGGGAAGAACACAGCCTGTCGGAGCTCAGGACACAGAGGACCCGGAATTCTCTGCCATTTAAGGGGCATTAAGCTGCGCCCATTTCATATCCCAAACCATCGTCCTATTTTTACCCCAGGAAAGAGCACGTGACCCCCTTGGACCTGAGACCCCACCCCTTTCTCTCCACACCCCTCAAGGAAAATGGAGCCCCAGACACCCCTTTGGGGGCGCCCAGTGCCCAGCAGGGCTCGGGGAGTGGACTCACCGGTGCTGGGCATGTGGTTCACACGGGCGGGGTTGAGCAGCTCCACTGGCTGGTCTCGGCCAGAAAGTCCATCTGGAGGACAGAGAAAGCATTGGGCTTCAGACACTGCTCGTGATTCAATGAAAGTATTTCACACGCGGAGTCTGCAAGGAGCACTTCCTGGCAGACAGTGGGAATCCATGTGTCCTCCTCACTTTTAAAGCAGACGGGTTCTATTTTGATTGGGGGAATCAGAAAAAGACAAGACCCCATGCACAACAACCCAACCAGCTCGGATCTCCAACAGCGCAAACACCAGTTTCTGGCCTGCGGGCGTCTGGCCAAGGCAAAAAGCCAGCTGATGGCCACGGCGCGTTTCTGGAGCTACCGCGAGCAGGACAGTACACACAGAAGAGCTGCTCACCACCTTCCCAGGCACAGCCCAGGGGCCCGGGGCCACCGAGCCACGGCCCCCGAGGCCCCGCCGAGAGCACCCAGGCTGCTCCCGCTCTCCGGACAGGCGAGGAAACCAAGACTCGCAAGCCCGCTCCCGGGAAAACCCCGGCCCGGGCTCCCAGAGCCAAAGGGACCGTTTCATACAGGCTTACCTTTCGACTGTATTCTGACCACAAAGATGGCAGAACCAGAACCACACCTGCCCTTCGCTCGGCCCAGGCTGCCATTAGACCACGCTCTCCCACAGATGAGAAGGAAACACCGGGAAGACTTCCAGGAATCTGGCATGTAAAATTAGCTCCAACAATGGGTGTGAACGCCCGCGGTAACAAGGGCGTCATCACAGACACTGGCGTGCGGTCACTCTCACTAGCGACTTTCAGGAGAAATCACTGGTTTCCCAGAGCAGCCATGGGCTCCCTCGGGCCAGCTTACAAACTGGGACAAAAGCAAGTAAGCTAAGCAGGTCTCCTGACTTTATACTAAAGCCGTGCTTTTCACCCCAGATGGACGTCACCTCGTGGCCTTCTAGTGCATTATTCATTACCCTGGTGTGTCTTTGGAGACGGTCACAATCCAAGGACAAACACCATGGCCCTGAGGAGACCCCGCAGTGTCTCCCGAGGAAGCAGGGAGGCCTCTGCGGCGTCGTGGGCCTGGAGCTCTCTGCTCAGGGTATGACGGACCCCACACATGAGCTGATGTTTGGCCTGCCCGCCCGGGCCAGGGAAGGGAACCGCTGGGCTCCGTTCTCGGGCTGGGCCAGCTTGTGCTTCACACAAGCTGCAAATACGAGCGCCACGCGGACATTCTCCCAGCCCTGCCGAGTGAGGTCAGGCAGGAAAGCTGCGCGGGAAGACTATCCCGCCTCAGTGTGAGGGCGGAGGAGGTGCCCTGCCTCTCAGAAGCTTCTTCTTCTCTCAGAAACCTTCTGACAGCTGACTCTGCAGAGGGGCCATCAGGGGCTGGAGCCCAGCTCCAGCGCCCGCAGCGTGGAGATGGGAAGCTGGGAGAGCCCGCGGTGCTGGGTACATGGCCCACCTCTCCCCACTCCTCCACAGACCACCCTGTCAGCCTGATGCCACCAGCAAACTCCGCACTCCTCACTCCGTAAGGGGGATCTCAGAGGCCCAAACATGAGGTCTTTCTACTTTGCAAAGACTACTTTAAAATCACGTGTGTGTGTGTACCTTTATTAAACTTTTCTGTATCAATTCATACAGTTAAATAATTTCCCTTTTCATCTGAGAATTTCCTTTTCTTGTGTCTAACCAACTTGCATTTCTGGGATAAATGGACTTTGTCAGGTCCAGTGAGTTCTGAGACAAAAGGAAAGGCTAAAGTCATACAGATAGATGGAATTCTAGCAAGATCTGGAATCTGTTCTACTTTTGATTCTAAAAAGGCAACCCAGCCTCGCATTTCCGCCTTAGTTCCACACTTGCTCTCTCGTCATGTACGTGAAAGGACAGGAGAAGGTACTATTCTGAAAGGTGCTTAGTGGGGCTTTCTCAATGTAGGTCACGAAAATGAAGTGGGGATGACAAGGCTGCCTGTCACCCGGTTCGTTTTTTTTTTTAACTTTTAGAATTGTTTTACTATCCTTATTGCTGTTTTATTCATTTTTATTTTTTGGCCATGCCGTAAGGCATGTGGGATCTGAGCTCCTTGACCAAGGACTGAACCCACGCTGGTGCTGGGGCTGACCAGCTGGGTGGATGCCCGTCCGCCAGGCCTCTCCACAGTAGAGGTGCTCGCTTACTCCCCTTCCACACAGTGCTCACTGGAAGAAAGCCACTATGAGCCGCCCACACGAGTCAAAAGGGCCCGCGCTCTCCTCCCCACACTCCTCAGGAGCTAGGAAGAGCGGACCGGCTCCTGGGGAGGCTGCAGGAGCACAGGGGACCCACGGCAGCCCGGTCGTGGGACCCCTGGGAGGCAGGAGCGGGTGCAGGGGGGCAGGGCCTGGCCGGGACCCCGGCTGGGACTCAGCGGGGCAGCGGGAGGCCGGCCCTCGGTCTGCGTCTCCCGGACGCATTTGCAAGGTCAGCGTGCAAGTGACTTCTGTACCTCCAGGGCTCCGGGGCCTGGTGAGAAGCTGGGACGTCTCAGTAAGAATGATGGTCTTAGTGCCCCCTTTCCCTTCCCTCCCCGTGAACCCAGGGAACTTGCTAGAAGGTCTGCAAAGGAAAGGGGGTTCCTCCCCAGCACGTGTCTGAGTTTGGGGTTTCCCTCTGCCGCCTGGATCCTGAAGGCTCCCGGGCATACGTCTGTGATAAGGGTCCAAGGGTGAGGTGGCCCCAATTCCTGGACGTGGGGCCTCAGCCGAGGAGAAGGCTTCCAGATCTGGAGCCACAGGTGGGCCGGGGCCGGTGGACCGGGGCTGTTGGAGGGAAGGTGCTCAGTGCTTTGGTGTGGGGCCACCACGAGGGCCGATCCTCCCAGACAGACGCCCCAGGTCCTTCCAGACGGACTCGAGGAGAAAAGACAGGCTCCTGCGGCGGGGATGTGCGCATTGTTGTGTGTGGGCTGCTTTGAACTCGACAGCAGAGAGCTTTATAAAAATCAGTCCCCCTTTATAAGAAGGACAAAACCAGCAGGCAGTCCTCGCGTCTGGTCAGAGGCTTGCTGACCGAGCCCCAGTGAGGACGGAAGGGACCAGCCTGGGCGGGAGGGTGGGCGCACAGGGCGGGGTGTGTGGGCCAGGCTCACCTGCTGACCCCCGCCCTGGCCCGGGGGGTGCTCAGCCCCTCCCATGCTGTACAGGTCTGTGTGGAGCGTGTGGGGTGTCGCAGGACGCCACCGTGCCCTGCCCCTGACCCGTGGACCTGTGGCGCCCTCCTACTGGGAGCCTGACCCTCTTGCTCATTCCACACGGAAGGCGGCACAGGGGACTGAGACAAACGTCACAGCCACAAGCGACCCCCGAGGTCAGGACACACTTGCATCCCCCAGGCCCCTTCGCCTGCCGTGGAGGGGTCTCCATCGCCCGCTCCGGCGGGACTCGGTCCCTCCCATCCTGGCCTCCCGCCTCTCAGCTCCCTGCCTCCTTTGCCAACAGGCCCTCGGGCACCCCTCTCCCTCCCAGTCCACGTCCCACGGGGGACCCGCCCAGCTGACACCAGCCCCGCTCCAGGCTCCATACACCGAGGACGGCCAGGCGGGCGCCTCCCCTGTGAGCTCTGCAAAGAGCCAACAGCATCCCGAACCATTAGATGCTTCTTGTCCTCACCATGCACATTGTGGAAGAATGGCCCAGTTCTATAATAAAGCTTGTGTGTACCCATTAATGTGAATTAAACTTTAATGAGCTAAGTGTTATGAATTCCTGAGGCACGTCCAATACCGTTTGTGGATATTTATTAAGAGAAAATAAAAACGGAAGCGGGACCTTTTTCTTCCAGAGCAGTATTTTTCCTGCAGGAACATCAGGCAAGCTTCACAAAGGTCAAGGCTGATCTATGAGGTTTTCTTGTCCTTCCCCTGAAAATCAAATCTCCTCCAGCTAGCTACCAGATTACAAGAAATACACATTTCAAGGAACAGGTTCAATCAGGACCACCAGGAGGCTCTGATCAGGGA
>SJYW01030514.1:85962-99384 GCA_006410735.1 Raphicerus campestris | reverse complement strand
GGGCGCACAGGGCGGGGTGTGTGGGCCAGGCTCACCTGCTGACCCCCGCCCCGGCCCGGGGGGTGCTCAGCCCCTCCCATGCTGTACAGGTCTGTGTGGAGCGTGTGGGGTGTCGCAGGACGCCACGGTGCCCTGCCCCTCACCCGTGGACCCGTGGCGCCCGCCTACTGGGAGCCTGACCCGCTTGCTCATTCCACACGGAAGGCGGCACAGGGGACTGAGACAAACGTCACAGCCACAAGCGACCCCCGAGGTCAGGACACACTTGCATCCCCCAGGCCCCTTCGCCTGCCGTGGAGGGGTCTCCATCGCCCGCTCCGGCGGGACTCGGTCCCTCCCATCCTGGCCTCCCGCCTCTCAGCTCCCTGCCTCCTTTGCCAACAGGCCCTCGGGCACCCCTCTCCCTCCCAGTCCACGTCCCACGGGGGACCCACCCAGCTGACACCAGCCCCGCTCCAGGCTCCATACACCGAGGACGGCCAGGCGGGCGCCTCCCCTGTGAGCTCTGCAAAGAGCCAACAGCATCCCGAACCATTAGATGCTTCTTGTCCTCACCATGCACATTGTGGAAGAATGGCCCAGTTCTATAATAAAGCTTGTGTGTACCCATTAATGTGAATTAAACTTTAATGAGCTAAGTGTTATGAATTCCTGAGGCACGTCCAATACCGTTTGTGGATATTTATTAAGAGAAAATAAAAACGGAAGCGGGACCTTTTTCTTCCAGAGCAGTATTTTTCCTGCAGGAACATCAGGCAAGCTTCACAAAGGTCAAGGCTGATCTATGAGGTTTTCTTGTCCTTCCCCTGAAAATCAAATCTCCTCCAGCTAGCTACCAGATTACAAGAAATACACATTTCAAGGAACAGGTTCAATCAGGACCACCAGGAGGCTCTGATCAGGCAGTTGGGAAGGAGAGGATGGCATGTCAAATGCCCCGGCTCCCCGGGGTGGTGGGCGAGCCCCTACAGGCTAGGGACTGCAGGTCGGGGGCTCAGGCCCAGGTCCGCACCTTGACCTGAAAAAGTGACAAAGCCAACCAGCAAAGTGGACCACAGCTTGGGTGTAAGGTGATCTTTGGGAATTAGGATTCTTTTTGTCGACTGTGATAAGGGGATGGCACCTGTTAGAAACACACACCAAAGCATCTTTGGGAAAGTGCTGTGACATTTGGGATTTGTTTTAAATTCTCCAGGAGACAAAGCTTGGGGAGGGGGGTCTGATGACGTGGGAATGGTCAGAAGGCCTGGGGTTTTGATGGGCACAGGGGGCTCTCACTGCACCAACTAAAGCTCATCTTTTTTTTTTTTTCTTGGCATTCTTCACGTTAAGAGTGTCCGCGAGGTACCAAGGCAAGCCCTCGCTTCCTGTCCAGCAGCATCTGCCTCCCGTCACACAGGCCAGCACGTCAGCCTAACCAGTTCTCTCACTAGCATTCCTAGCCATCTCCAGCTGATTACCAGTCCCTAGCTATGCAGGCAAGCAAACCCTCCAAACACATGTTCAACTCAGGGAAGGGGTCAAGAAATGGGTATTTCCTGCCGTTATCAGTAAACACGGATGCCACAGTCATCAGCGATTCCGGCCCTCTAAAAGTGAATTTCTGAGTCCCGAGGGCGCTCAGGAAAGAGAACAGTACCCTCAACGCGGCAGCCACTAGGCTGCAGCCATGCTCTGCGGGCAGCACCCAGGAGCTCGGGACGCTGGCCCCAGAGAGCTGGGGTACAGTGATTTCAGTGAGCCCAGATTCTTGCATCTTCCCGTATGCAGAAAAGCACTAAATCCCTGTAACCGGGTTGTCCGGTTTCCTTTACTAACAATAACCTCGTGATGTTCAGACCACCTGCCCTTTGCCCTTCCTATATAACCCGGCTCCTCCCCTTGCCTCCTCAGAGCAGCTCTCTCAGGGGTACTGAGATGCCGTCTCCCTGGCTTGAAGTCCTAAAAATCCCCACAGAGTAATGTGTAACTCTCAACTTTGAGGTTGTGAGCATGTTGTAAGGTGATTGGATCCTGGGCTCCTGAGATGCATGGGACACAGACCCCAGCTGATGCCAGGCTGACCTCAGCCCTGGTCAGGGGGGAGTGGCCCTCACCTACGTGAGATACGACCCACCGGCCAGAAAGCCAGGTCGTGAGGAAGGGCATGCAGTGAGTGTGATCCCGAGCTCCCAGGAGGGGCCTAGGCCACAGAGCTGCCCGCGGTGGAGCGCACGCTGTCCCATCCCTGGGGCTCACGTCCGGCTCGAGCTGCAGGAGGGGGAGGCGGGAAGGCCAGGGAGGGGTGTTTCATGGGTGGGCAGTGCTGTAGCCCTGCAGGCCAGACAAAGGCCGGCTCTGTCCTCCCTGGCCCAGGGCCACGTTTCCTGGAGGGAGCTTCCCAGTCCGCCTTTCGGACGATGGTCCTCCAGGGACTGTCTGCCCCTCCCCAGCCTCCCCAAGTGGAGCCCACAGCTCTCAGCTGTCCCCACAGCCTGGTCCAGCTCAACCGTTAATAAGTGATTTAGAAAATCAGGAGAGAGTGTCCTAAGCCTGCCTTTGAAAACAGATCCATCTCTGCTCTGGGGAGGATGTCCATCTGCCCTGCGGGGAGGACACAATTGGGTGAGTCATTCCAAAGAGTTCCGGAGGCGGACAAGGGAAACGACCTCGGAGGCAGAATGTGCAGATTCTCGGAGTCCGAGTAAGAAATCACAGACGACAGAAGGCCCACAGGGGCCCGAGCAGGCGCACGCGGTGAGCCTGCATCTCCGTGACTTAAGAAGAACGGCAAAAAGGAACACAGCTACTGGCAAGGGCTGGGAACCAGCTGAGGCCCACCTGTCGAGAAGCAGGCTTCCTCCAGCTGCTCAGACCAGCCGCACGCCTCTGAAAAGCCACAGGCAAACCGCCACCGTGAATCCTGCAGGCTTCTTACTTTCTGAACTAACGACCTCTGAACTGCAGAGCGGTCTAATGGACATAACTCCCTGAGGCCACCCCTCATCGGACACAGCAGCCCTCTGCACGGGACAAGGCCGTGTCTTGGAGGCTGCGTGGCCCCGGGGGATTTGGGGGCCGCCAGGTCCAGCTTCCCCCGAACACGGAGGGTGGTGAGTAGTCACGTCGTTTCAGCCCAGGCTCAGCTTCCTCATGTGTCAAGTGGGGACGTAAACTGATCCGGGGCAAATAAAAGAACATAAATGAAGGCCAATAACATGCCCCTCCCCCTTCACCTGCCCCTCTGTGACACACGCGGCCGCGTCTGCGGGCAGAACCAACAACGCCCAGTCCCGCGGCAGCCGGTGGGACGAAGCCCCCCCGAAACCCTGAGTCAGCGAGGAAAACCACGGGACGGATGAGCCGGTGGCCAGCCTGCCTTCCACACCGCCGAGCGTTAAAGACTAGCTGGAAAGTGTAGGTGGTTAAGCAACAGGAAGCCAGAAAAGAGGTGCCTGTTAATAAGCAGCTTGTGAGAAGTGAGTCACGAACGCAGAACAATAAACCCACCACGGCCATTTGGAGCAAGCTCACGCAGGCAAGTTGACAGTGTGGCTGGAGCGTGCTCACGGGGGACGCACCCTGCAGGCTCTGGGGACACAGACTCCCGTGCTGGGAGGTCACGGCCCGCGGAAGGCTGCAGAGGACTGGCATGGGAGTGACGCCAGGCCAACAGCTGCAGGAGCTGGGGCCCGGACCAGGCTGCTCCGCCCGCGCCAGCCTCCCCTTGCAGCCACGATCATCTCAAGTCAGCTTACGAGTGCAGCTGAGGGGCCGCCGCGGAGTGGACAGGGAGGCCTGCAACACGGGCTCTGAACCATCTCAGGAAGTCTGCCTTTCTCTCATGTCTGTACCACCTAATAACATACAGCTTGTAGTTTTGGTTTTTTAAAAATGATTTAACCCTTGTCTTGATTTTCCAAAAGGTAGCTTTATAGAAACAAGAGGGGACACGCAGGCCACCCCTGCAAAGGCACAGCCCCCGGGAGGGGCGTCACTCCGACGGCCCCGGGGGGGGCGGTCCCTGCAGCTGATGCTGAACTGCCCCCCGCTCCGAGCCACACGCGAACCCCTGGTGGCTGAGAGGACGCTGCTTCGCTGCACTAGCTGCCGGCCATTCAAAGGCGTCCACGCACCCAAGAGGATGCCACCATTATTTAATTCAAAACTCCCCACACACCCCTTCCTCCAGTAAAGCCAGCTTTTCCAGGTGCTGTGAAAAGCTGGGATANTAAATATTACCTAAAATGTGCAAGGTCTATATGGAGAAAATTATGAAAAATCTATTAAAAGATCTAATCAGTGAAAAAGCAAGCAAACAAAGGGGAAGATGTGATAAAGATGCCAATTCTCCCCAAACTCATCTGTGTGTTCAATGCAATTCCAATCAAATTTCCAATTCAGTGTTTTTAGAGGAACATGCCCCATAAACTCCATCTGTGGGGTCACGCCCAGGGGCGCTGGGACCCTTGGAGGAGAGGGACAGAGCAGAGAGGCGTGAGATAGCTCGTGATCAAGAAAATGGAACCGACCCCTGCCTTGCACCACCCACAGCAATCAAAAACTTCCTGGTGAGAGACAAAATGGACAGACACAGGAGGGACTGCGGTTCCCTCTTGGCACAGCTCTGCGGGTTTTGACAGATGCATAATGTCATCTGTCTATCATTACAGAATCACATAAAATGATTATGCATCAGTACTGGTTCCCTGGGGCATTCCTGGGAGCTCCAATGGTAAAAAAAATCTGCCTATAACGCAGGAAACCTGAGTTCGACCCCCGGGTGAGAAGATCCCCTGGAGAAGGAAATGGCAACTCACTCCAGCATTCCTACCTGGAGAATCCCATGGACGGAGGAGCCCCGAGGGCCTAGGGTAGCAAAGAGTCCGACACGACACACTGAGTCAGCACGCACACATTGGTTCCTGATGCTGGGAAAGATTGAGGACAGGCGAAGGGGGCCACAGAGGATGAGATGATTGGATGGCATCACCGACTGAATGGACAGGAGTTTGAGCAAGCTCCAGGAGTTGGTGATGGACAAGGGAACCATCCACGGGGTCACAGAGCTGGACACGACTGAGCAACTGAACAACGATGACAAATGTGCCATTCTGATGCAAGATGTTGATAACAGAAGAATGGGTGCCAGGAACGGGCATATGGGAGTTCTTTGTCATGTTTCAATTTTCCCATAAAGCTAAAAGTGTTCTAAAAACCCCAAATCTAACAAGTTTTAATAATGGCCAAAATGGTAAGTGTTATGTTGTGTGTATTTTATCGCAATTTTAAATAAGAAAATTCACTGTCAGGCAAAAGAAGTTACAGAAGGGAACTATCCAACATGACCTCCCTGACCTTGAGGTGCAGCAGGTTTTCTTTGGCATCCTGTTTCTAATAAGCATTAACTACAAAAGGAAAGGCTCTTTTTTGGCGCGGGCAAGTCGTAATTTTGGAGGAACAATTTTTGCACGCCACTTGTTTGTGTTTTGAACAGTATGAAATAGTATGAAAGGCAAAAAGATATGGCAATGAACGGTGAACTCCCTAGGTCAGTAGGTGCCAAATATGCTACTGGAGATCAGTGGAGAAATAACTCCAGAAAGAATGAAGAGATGGAACCAAAGCAAAAGCAACACCCAGCTGTGGATGTGACTGGTGATGGAAGTGAAGTCCGATGCCGTAGAGAACAATATTGCACAGGAACTTGGAATGTGAGGTCCATGAATCAAGGCAAATTGGAAGTGGTCAAACAGGAGATGGCAAGAGTGAACGTCAACATGCTCACTAAGCCCCGTGAATCCCAACCATGTGCCCAGGACCGTGCTTCAGAAAATAAAAGGATGAGTACAATTCGAGGCGAGGAGCCCTGGCAGCAGCGAGGCAGTCACCCCCGGTCAGGAGCAGTAAGGCTGTGAGGTGGGCCCTGACTTCACCCGCCGGACACGGGAGCCCACAAGGACCTGGAGCAATACCCCAAGACCACCAGCCCAATACAGGCCCGGGGCTGGCCGCCCCAGGTGGCTCTGCCTGGCCTCTACAGACAGCCCTCCCTACACTCGGTCTCCCTGCTCCCAACACCCCGTGGGGTTGTAAGAGTCAGACACGACTGAGCGACTAAACGGCAACAGCAGCGTGAACAGGACTCCGTCAGCCGCAGAGAAGTGTGGCGCTTTCTACTCAGAGCGCCCCAAAGAGAAGAAGCTACCTGGAGTTAAGAATGCAAGTTCTCTCTCCAAACCAGGCTTCACCCACAGAAAGTCTCTGTTTAAAATCTTGAATGTGTCAACGACTTCCACTAAATTTAATTTGCTATTTCTTTTCCAAGTGTGAGCTAACATTTTCCAAATGATCAGACTTCCTCATATCCACTTCCCTACCTTCTGAGTCAACTTTGAGACCATAACACGGTCAGGCTATGGGACGCCCAGCAGCACCGACGTGAGACACAGAAGATCCACGAGCAGCCCGTCTCACCTGCTGAAGGGCAGGAGGGGGTGAAACCGATGGCCTAGAGATGTCCCCCCGGGGGTTATGGAGGGACAAGGACAGAAGCCGCAGGGGAGTGGTCTGCAGAGCAGGCAGCACGAACTGCAGCCAGGGAGGGCCGCCGGCATGCACACACAGGCACACATGTGCACACATGGGTGCACACACATGGGCACACACACACACAGACACACAGAGGTGCACATGTGCAGACACATGGGCATACACAGACACACAGGTGCACATGTGCAGACACACACATGCACACATAGGCATACATGTGCACACATAGACACAGAGGCACACACGTGCACACACAGGTGCATGGGCGCACACATGCTCACAGAGGCACACAGGCACACACGTGCACACACAGACGCACACATGCACACAGGCACACAGAGGCGCACGGGTACACACAGGTGCATGGGCACACACACAGATACATAGGCACACACAAGTACACACAGAGACACACATGCACACACAGACACACGGGCACACAGGTGCACAGGGGCACACAGGCACACACAGGTGCACATGTGCAGACACACATGCACACACAGGCATACATGTGCACACATAGACACAGAGGCACACACGTACACACACAGGTGCACACAGGCACACACGTGCACACAGGCACACACAGGCGCACATGTGCACACAGGTGCATGGGCACACACATGCTCACAGAGGCGCACAGGTACACACAGGCGCATGTGCACACACAGAGATACATAGGCACACACAAGTACACACACAGACACACGGGCACACAGGCACACACATGCACACACAGGTGCACAGGCACACACAGACACATGTGCACAAGACACATGTAGGCACACACATGTGCACACACACAGCTGCATGAGCCATCACCCTGTTTCTGTACAGCCACTGGAAGGGCCCGGGGGAAGGGCCACATCATTCACCAGCAATTGCTTGTCACACAGGGAGCACTGGGTTGGGTTTTCTTCTCCTTCAAGGCTTTTATCCAGTAAGGACTGATAAAAACAGGGAAAAAAGCACCTCAGAAGCCAAGCCTGCATCTGGTGGTGCCACACAGGACACGGCTGACCCCACGTTCTAACGGCTCTTCCAAATGGAAAAACCAAGCTCCTGACAAAAAAAAAAAAAAAAACCCCAAGAGAACCGTCCCAGGCTCCGCTGGACACAATCCTTACTATGAAGCCTATTCCAAGAAGGTTTTAGGTCATCGCCGCCTACCAGTGCTGGCCTGAGCTGGCCAAGGCCAAGTGCAGGGCCGGGGGCCAGCCGCGCCGGCCAGGGCACAGGCCCGAACAGCTGCGACAGCGACGGGGCCTGCCGAAACAGCCGCCTGTCTGGTTATGTCGCCTGTGTGGCAAGGCAGCCTCGTAGCCCTTTGTCGTGGTTTGCTGGGCCGAGGGGTCTGCGGGAACACGTGGCCAGCAGCAGGGACTTGGGGAGCATCCGTGGAGCAGGAGGCTGGCTCGGGAAATGCCTGGATTCAACCACTGGCTTCTGGAACCCGGGCTCCAGGGGCCCAGCATGCAGGAAGGCCCCGGCGGGCCCGAAGCCAGCCTGCCGCTGAGACCTCACAAATGAAAACAGCTTTAGAGGACAACCTGCAATTAACATGGGAACAATTATCTTCCTAATTTAGGTTAATTTCTACTTCGCAACCCGGGTTGGCAGGTTGAGGGGGGGCCAGCCCTGGAGACATCTATGTGGGTGCTTTTTTGCTTTGTTCTCCCAAGTCCACACATTTTAAATATCGTCAGGGAGGTTTCTCCACCCGCACCTTGGAGAAAAGGGCCTAGGTGCTCCAGAGAGTGGATGCCACTCTGGGTGCCAGCTGGCTGCCCTGCCTGAGGATGGAGAGCCTGGATCAGAGGCATTCCTAGGGTGCCGCTCAGTGCCTGGAGCACCCAGAGGCTCCCTGAGCTGGAAGCTGTGTCTGGGCCCGGCCCAGGCTGGAAGGCGGGCCAGGGCCGGGACACAGGTGCTGGGGAGGCTGTGAGCCACCAGGCCCTGGGGTCCAAGAGCCTTTCCCAGGACACCCTAGCAGACGGCCCCACGGCGCAGCATCATCACAGCCCGGCTGGGCCCAGGGCCCCCCCGGAGCCCTGCTGGCCACGCAGTGAACCTGGGGCTCTGGTGGCTCCCCGGCTGAGAACATAAACCCTCCCAGTGTTTGTTGTTTGTTCGAGGCGTGACGCCAACGCTGCCGAACACCTGGGTGCGGACGGCAGCGGAGGGTGAGCACGCCAACGACGGGCAGGGGAGGGGGTGCTGGGCCAAGGCACTGCTGGCCCAGGTGTCCCGGGGCTGGACACAGCCGCTGGCCATGGCGGGGCCTGGGAGACACAGGGCACCACGCCCCGACCCCGACATTACTTAAAATGTTTAACTTCAGTTGCAGAAGAGCAAAGGACAGGATCCTACCTGGACATTAAAGAGCAGGCTAGTCGAAAACCATGTGTCGCTCTGGACCACAACGGTTTTCCACTCACTGGTAGCAGTGAGTTGGTGGGGGGGAAGGTAGGGACAATACAGGTTCCGGTTTTTTCTGTCTGCACTTGCAGTAGGAGAAGCTCCCAGGAGCCAGGAGATGTTTCCGGGGGATGTGGGATGGATGCTCCTTTAAAAGTCAGCCTGTTAGCGCTCGAAGCAGAGCGATGCAGGACCCTGGGTGGGAAACAAGCTTGCCACGTTGGTTACCGTCCAAACAACAGACGGGAAGTCCCATTAGATGTGCTTTTACCTTTAAAAGTAAAAGTGACAATAAGGAGCTGCACACCCATCCAGAAATGAGGCAGGGCTGCCCACCCGCAGGCTTCCCGGGAAGCGGCCCCGGGTCCCTGCAGCCGGCCCTGGGGACAGTGCCCCTCTTGCTGCTGCCTTCTGCTCAGCTGCCCCTCAGGCTTGCCCTCCCTGGCGGGGCGGGGAGGCTGCTCAAGCAGCAGGCTGCGGCGGGCCCTGCTGGGTTCAGTCGCCCGGCCAGGTCCCCCGCCAGCTTTTCAGGTGAGTGTAAGTACCTTGTAAGATCCGGGGTCCCAGAAAACCCCGTCTTAGAAGAGCCGCCCTGCAGTCCAGGTGGAGAGGAACCCGCCAGGGAAGCACAGACAGGGCCCCAGCTGGCAGGCCTGCAATGCAGGGGTTCCAGAGCCCTCAGACTTGGGGACCCCGCCTCCGCACCTATAGGAGCCCGGACCTGAGCGTGGCAGAGGCGGGGGACCACAGAGAGGAACAGGGTCCAGACAGGCCCGCAGAAGCCGCCAGGCTGTGCCCAAGGTCGGGGGTGGCCCCCTCCACCACGGCTCAGGGAGCACGGGGTGTGCCTCCCCGGCCCCGCCTGGCCACCCTTCTGCCCAGCAGCCCTGGCACTGAGCCTGTGAGGCTAACAGGTCTACATGGGCAGCACAAGCACCCCGAAGGCAGGCACGCCCGCCCCGCGCTTCCCCGGACCTCAGCAAGCAAACACCGCCTGACACGCACTCGCTAAGCACCTCTGGGGCCCTGGCAGCTACAGGAAACAGGGCGACATCAAGTCACCCATGCGCGGCAGCGAGAGGGGATGCAGGTTTCTAGAAAGCACTGGGCCATTCCAATGGTCACCCTGCCCATCCCCCTCCCCGCCATCTGCCACACACAGAGTAGGCCCCTCTTGTGAGCAGGGCCCCGTCCATGCGCCCGTCAGGCCAGGTTCTCGGGGTGAGCTGTCATTTCCGTGGTGGGGGGAACAACAGCGGGACAGTTGGGCACACACAGACCTGTCCCCAGGCCCCCAGCGTCCACGGCGGGTGAGGCTCAGGCCAGGGTACATGGCGGGACACGGAAGGGCCTGGGGGTGAGGGGAGGCAGGGGGGACCCCCGCTCCAGCCTCGGCTCCCCAGCATCTCCCTCGCGGTCCCCGTGGGCGTCCCTGCTCAGGCCTGGTGACACCGGGCAGCAGGCAGAAGGGGTCTGCTCCTGTTCGCATTCCACAGGCCACCTGCAGACCACCCATGCCCAGCGGCAAGGGACGCGCCAGGCCAGCTCAGAACGACGCCCGCCAGCACCGCTCCGGAGGCCAGCCATCATGGAGGGTCCCCTGACCCTGATACAGGTGATGATGGCAACCATCCGTGTTGGGGCAAGCTAGCAAACCTCACGGTCACCCAGAAGCCGGCCTGCAGGTACCAGACGCAGGGAGGGCGCGTGGGAAGGGGCTGCAAAGGCCATCCCCCGTGGTCGCAGCGCTTACCCCCGTGATCTGGTGAGGAGGGGACAGGAGGCACCCACTTTTACACTCTTAAAAATGTCCCGCAATAAACAGTTCCCATCTTTACAATCGAGAAAAGACAAAGCACCCTCGCTTCTTCAAAGAGAGCGCTCTCGTCGTAATTATCGTACAAGCTCTCACTTCCTCTCGTGCTTGAACTTCCCTAGAGCTTTCCTGTTTTGTGCCCAGTTGACTGTTCCCGTTGAGCTTCATTTAATTTCTTAAGTAAGATGTCCTGGCCCAAACCACTGACGATTTTCTCCAAGAACAGACCAGAGGGGCAGCCACCTGTATTCCAAACCAGGTGGGGAGTGTCTCGGGAATGGAGAGCCCTGCGACCTACATTCTAAGACACTTCCCTGCTTGGTCACACGCTCGTGCTTCACTTGCACCTGCTTCTGAAGGTGCCCCAGGCCCAACCCGGCCCTGGAGACAGGGGCAGGGATTTGGAGCTCACAAGTGGGGACTCCGATCTCTGAGGATGTGAGCACCCATTCTACAGATGTCCCTACTGAGGCCCAGAGGGTCAGTGGAAGGAAAGGACAGCACCCTCGCAGGAGCCTAAGCAGGGGGGAACCAGCACTGGCCCAGGCCCTCCACTGGCGTGGACGGAAACACGCGTGCAGCACACAGGCCACACACACACGGGCACACGTGGCACGCGCAGGCATGAGAGGCTTCACCCCGAGCCCCGGAGCACAGCCCCCGCGCTGAGGCCACAAGGCCCGGCCGCCACCTGCAGCGCCGCGGCCCACGGCTTTCTCCTCGTCCCACGGGTTGCTGCCTGTATTTTCCATGCAGACGGCCGGCTGAACTGAGCACTAACGCTCAGCTTCTAAAGGTCACCGTCTTTCCTGGGGCCTCGGCTTCCCTGCAGGGCTTTCTGCAGTCAGGGCCACCGTGCTGGCTGGCATTTAAGAGAACCTTCACTGCTTTTTTTTTCTTTGGACTTAGCATTTATCTGATAATTTCTGACTCTCTTTCTTGAACATCAGTCATTAAATCAGAAACCTAGGCAAGACTCCCCGACCACCTGGGGATAGTGGACTGGGTGTTGGTCACAAACTGGACCCTGCGGACCAGTTCTGTGGGGCTGAGGGGGTGCCCAAGGGCTGGGGCTCTGCACCTGAGCAGAGGGGGCTGGCGGACACGTTTAGAAAACGTTGGACTGAATGACGGTGAAACCTGCTCATCAAGCCTGTATGAATCAGATGGTCTTGGAACTATTTGCTCTAATTTTCCTTGACATTCAATATTTGATTATTCTTGCCAAAGAAATGACACAGTGATCTCGATGGCTTCCAAAAGATGTTCCCTGGGGCGCAGGGAAAAAAATAACAAGACATTCATTTCTGTTAATTTTTGTATTTAAAAAAAAGAATTAGTTTTATGCTACTTAATATAAAGGCTGGGCTGTGCTCTCACCCGGGGGGGAGGACCCCCCGCCCCAGGGCAGGAACATCAGACGGCTCTGTGAGCCCAGGTCCCCTCCTGGCCTGGACCCCCTCCCACCCTGGGTTCCCTCCTGGGCCTGGGTCCTGAGGACCCAGCCTGAGTCCCCTCCCAGTCTCGGGTCCCCTCCTGGCCTGCTCCTTGACCCAGCAGGGAGTAAGTGGGGGTCAGAATGAGTGGCCAGGCGGCGTCTACACCTCCCACCAGGGTGTGCACTTTACCCAATACGGGGGACCAGGGGCACCCAGACTCCACGGATACAGGGTCTGCTCAGAGTATGGGCCTCGGAAGAGGGACCCCCGCCTTCTCAGGGGCTGTGCCTGGCAGCCCTGCCCTTCGGGAAGCCACACTCCAGCCTGCCTGACGCCATGAGCTCAGCACAGGTGCTCGGGGACCAGGGCTCGGGGTGGGCACCACCTTCTGTGCTCAGGTGCAGCAGGGTCACAGCCTGCAGAGAGGGGAACACTCAGCCTTTACATGTGTCTGGTGCACTGAACTCGTGGTTTCAGATATGGGGCAGCCCAGGGCAGAGACAGAGGCTCCGAGCCAAGGTTCAGATCAGCGGTCAGTCTTTGTGACCGTGAGCCTGCGTCCACGGCCCCTCTACGCAGAGTACAGCACGTCCTCAGGAGCCCTCTCCACCGCTCCAGCTTCATGAGCTAATGAAGCTCCGTGGGGAACAGGCCACGCCAGCATCCCCCAGGCCCACCCCACAGAAACCCCGCTGTCCGTGGAGATGCTGGCCGCTGTGGCTCCAGGCCTCCCTGCTGAGGCCCACGGGACTCTCTGACACACCAGGCTGCCTGACCTCAGACACAGGGAGAGACTTTCAGAAGGTTGCGTTCACCCCCAGAATCCTGGAGCAAACTGAGGCCCAGCGAGTGACAGCTGGGTCGAAGGTCTCCTAACCGCGGGGCGGTCGCCCTCGTTATGCCCACTGCCGCTGTGCACGCGTCTGCCCACAGCACCGCGGGCACGAGAAGACGCCCAGGAGGGACAAAGGCTGAGGGAAACACAGGAGAGAGACCCACGCGGCCCGGGTGTGCGAGTCTGCTGAGGCCCGCACAGGTGAGCACACATGCAGCACGCCTTCAGGGTCAAAAGAACACGCCGAAGACTAAACCACGAACCAGAAGCGCTGGCGGGCAGTGAGCTCGGGGTGCCGCGGGGGGAGGGCAGGGCGTCCGGAGGCAGCCGGGCCGGGACCGCGTCCAGGCTCCGAGACTGGGTTTGGCTGGCCCCCGGGCGAG
>SJYW01030514.1:52259-85396 GCA_006410735.1 Raphicerus campestris | reverse complement strand
GGAGAGCCCTGCGACCTACATTCTAAGACACTTCCCTGCTTGGTCACACACTCGTGCTTCACTTGCACCTGCTTCTGAAGGTGCCCCAGGCCCAACCCGGCCCTGGAGACAGGGGCAGGGATTTGGAGCTCACAAGTGGGGACTCCGATCTCTGAGGATGTGAGCACCCATTCTACAGATGTCCCTACTGAGGCCCAGAGGGTCAGTGGAAGGAAAGGACAGCACCCTCGCAGGAGCCTAAGCAGGGGGGAACCAGCACTGGCCCAGGCCCTCCACTGGCGTGGACGGAAACACGCGTGCAGCACACAGGCCACACACACACGGGCACACGTGGCACGCGCAGGCATGAGAGGCTTCACCCCGAGCCCCGGAGCACAGCCCCCGCGCTGAGGCCACAAGGCCCGGCCGCCACCTGCAGCGCCGCGGCCCACGGCTTTCTCCTCGTCCCACGGGTTGCTGCCTGTATTTTCCATGCAGACGGCCGGCTGAACTGAGCACTAACGCTCAGCTTCTAAAGGTCACCGTCTTTCCTGGGGCCTCGGCTTCCCTGCAGGGCTTTCTGCAGTCAGGGCCACCGTGCTGGCTGGCATTTAAGAGAACCTTCACTGCTTTTTTTTTCTTTGGACTTAGCATTTATCTGATAATTTCTGACTCTCTTTCTTGAACATCAGTCATTAAATCAGAAACCTAGGCAAGACTCCCCGACCACCTGGGGATAGTGGACTGGGTGTTGGTCACAAACTGGACCCTGCGGACCAGCTCTGTGGGGCTGAGGGGGTGCCCAAGGGCTGGGGCTCTGCACCTGAGCAGAGGGGGCTGGCGGACACGTTTAGAAAACGTTGGACTGAATGACGGTGAAACCTGCTCATCAAGCCTGTATGAATCAGATGGTCTTGGAACTATTTGCTCTAATTTTCCTTGACATTCAATATTTGATTATTCTTGCCAAAGAAATGACACAGTGATCTCGATGGCTTCCAAAAGATGTTCCCTGGGGCGCAGGGAAAAAAATAACAAGACATTCATTTCTGTTAATTTTTGTATTTAAAAAAAAGAATTAGTTTTATGCTACTTAATATAAAGGCTGGGCTGTGCTCTCACCCGGGGGGGAGGACCCCCCGCCCCAGGGCAGGAACATCAGACGGCTCTGTGAGCCCAGGTCCCCTCCTGGCCTGGACCCCCTCCCACCCTGGGTTCCCTCCTGGGCCTGGGTCCTGAGGACCCAGCCTGAGTCCCCTCCCAGTCTCGGGTCCCCTCCTGGCCTGCTCCTTGACCCAGCAGGGAGTAAGTGGGGGTCAGAATGAGTGGCCAGGCGGCGTCTACACCTCCCACCAGGGTGTGCACTTTACCCAATACGGGGGACCAGGGGCACCCAGACTCCACGGATACAGGGTCTGCTCAGAGTATGGGCCTCGGAAGAGGGACCCCCGCCTTCTCAGGGGCTGTGCCTGGCAGCCCTGCCCTTCGGGAAGCCACACACCAGCCTGCCTGACGCCATGAGCTCAGCACAGGTGCTCGGGGACCAGGGCTCGGGGTGGGCACCGCCTTCTGTGCTCAGGCGCAGCAGGGTCACAGCCTGCAGAGAGGGGAACACTCAGCCTTTACATGTGTCTGGTGCACTGAACTCGTGGTTTCAGATATGGGGCAGCCCAGGGCAGAGACAGAGGCTCCGAGCCAAGGTTCAGATCAGCGGTCAGTCTTTGTGACCGTGAGCCTGCGTCCACGGCCCCTCTACGCAGAGTACAGCACGTCCTCAGGAGCCCTCTCCACCGCTCCAGCTTCATGAGCTAATGAAGCTCCGTGGGGAACAGGCCACGCCAGCATCCCCCAGGCCCACCCCACAGAAACCCCGCTGTCCGTGGAGATGCTGGCCGCTGTGGCTCCAGGCCTCCCTGCTGAGGCCCACGGGACTCTCTGACACACCAGGCTGCCTGACCTCAGACACAGGGAGAGACTTTCAGAAGGTTGCGTTCACCCCCAGAATCCTGGAGCAAACTGAGGCCCAGCGAGTGACAGCTGGGTCGAAGGTCTCCTAACCGCGGGGCGGTTGCCCTCGTTATGCCCACTGCCGCTGTGCACGCGTCTGCCCACAGCACCGCGGGCACGAGAAGATGCCCAGGAGGGACAAAGGCTGAGGGAAACACAGGAGAGAGACCCACATGGCCCGGGTGTGCGAGTCTGCTGAGGCCCGCACAGGTGAGCACACACGCAGCACGCCCTCAGGGTCAAAAGAACACGCCGAAGACTAAACCACGAACCAGAAGCGCTGGCGGGCAGTGAGCTCGGGGTGCCGCAGGGGGAGGGCAGGGCGTCCGGAGGCAGCCGGGCCGGGACCGCGTCCAGGCTCCGAGACTGGGTTTGGCTGGCCCCCGGGCGAGTGGCGGCTGGCAGCCCACCCGGGCATCACGAGGAAGCGGGCGGACGCTTCCAGAACCTGACTCACAGCCGGAGCCACAAACACCGCGGCCCTCGCCTCTCAGGGGGCACCCTAGGGCTCCATAGCTCAAGTGTGCACACCCCGAACCCCCAGAGCTGAGGTCCCTTTGTCACCATCGTCACTCGAGCAGACAAGTCCCCGGGTGGGACGCACTTTGCAGGAGATTCCTTGCTGTCATCACAGCCGTCCTCCTGCTGAAGTCTGCTTCATCCAAATGCCAGCCGGCAGCCCGGGCCTGGGCGGCACAGACAGACATCTGACCATGCCCACAAGCCCCGAAACCACAGCCCAGCCCAGGCTCCCAGAGCCTGACCTCACACTCCACCACACTCCACCTGCAGGAGCTGGGACACGCACACAGAGGAATACAACTCGAGAACCATTTTCCCTGACTGCTGAGACTCTCTCATAGACTTAACCGTGTCATACAGCAGACACCCGGGGAAGGCAATGCACTCTTGCCCGGAAAATCCCATGGGCGGAGGAGCCTGGTGGGCTGCTGTCCAGGGGGTCGCTAAGAGTCAGACACAGCTGAGTGACTTCACTTTCACTTTTCACTTTCATGCACTGGAGAAGGAAATGGCACCCCACTCCAGTGTTCTTTCTTGCCTGGAGAATCCCAGGGACGGCGGAGCCTGGTGGGCTGCCGTCTATGGGGTCGCAGAGAGTCGGACACGACTGAAGTGACTTAGCAGCAGCAGCAACGGACAACATTATTCCCCTACATACACACGAGTCGGGGAAACACCCCCCTCCTTTGTCACGTTATTTAAAAGCTGGGATTGGCTGGCAGCCTGCCACCAGAGAAGAGTCCCACAGTCAACACACCGAGGGTCCGATTTCNGCAGCAACGGACAACATTATTCCCCTACATACACACGAGTCGGGGAAACCCCCCCTCCTTTGTCACGTTATTTAAAAGCTGGGATTGGCTGGCAGCCTGCCACCAGAGAAGAGTCCCACAATCAACACACCGAGGCTCCGATTTGTTTCCTTTAGGAAGGGCGGCCGCGCAGAGCACAGCTGCTCTGGACAGAGGCCTCGCACGGAGCGCAAAGGGCTGGGAGTGAGCTCGGCTCCTTAAGGAACCTTGTGCGCAGGCCGGGCACACGCGGACGCTCCGGCATCAGAAACGAGGGGCAGTGGGAAGGGTCGGGGCCTCCGCCACACGCGTGCCGCGGAGAGACGCGCGCACGTCTTCGGCGGCACAGACACCTCACGCGCTGGTGGCCGGCGGTCACTCACGGGCCGAGGAACTGCCGACCGTCCACAGAGCCGCAGCAGCCGCCTCCCTGCGCGAGAAGGGCCCGGGCTGGGCCCACGGAGCGGCTCTGCCTCCACGGGCCGCGGCTCCTGCGGGCTCGCTGGCTCCGGCCCGAGAAGGCCCATCTGGACGCCGTCTGCCTGCGCGCCCGGCGTCCGCACTGCTCCCGCTGTAACCCGAGAGGGCCGCAGCGGACGGGCGGGAGACAGGACACAGCTGAGCCGGGGCAGACGCGGGCCCAGGACTTCTCCCGGTCCCTCGGCGACCCCGGCTTCCGTCACACCGCTGGGGGCGGCCCCCCAGGGGCTCGGGAAGTCCCGTGCCCGCCCTCCTAGCGGCCGTGAGAAGGGGCTGCCCAGGCGGCCCTCGTCAAGGGCGCCCTACTCCCGGCGCTCCCCTGCTGGTCCAGGGCTACAACTGGGTGCCCCCAGTGCGCGGGGCGCGAGTTCAGTCCCCGGCCGGGGACCAGGATCCCGCCCGCCACAGCTAAGACGCAGCCGGCAGGATCACTTAAAGAGCGCCCCACCCCCACACAAGCCCCCTCCTTTTTCATCCTCATCAGGAAACTCGAAAGGAGTCAGCGGGGTATTTTCCAGTAGCTGGAGAAAGCCCTCAGCCTGGAGCCCTGCTCACAGCTGGGGTGTGGGAGCCACGAGCCACCTGTGACAACTAACCCTGAAATCAAAAGGAAAAGGAAAATGGCTCCTTGGTTGCACCGGCCACACGGAAGTGCTGGACGGCCACACGCGGCAGGTGGTCTCCGCAGTGGAGCTGAGACCACCCCCACACACACGTGGGCGGCCTGGATCGGAGGTCGGGGGGAGGGCTCTATCAGCGTCTTTCCTCTTCTTCCAGGTGAGCAGGGAAAAAGCCCTCTTAAGCAGACGCGACTCTCTGCTGCACACGTGATTAATCTGACCGAGTTTGCCAGCCGAATGGGCGCGAGAATCCGGAAGTGNCCCACCCACTGCCTTGAGGGCACATGCTGAAGGCAGTTAGGGTTCCTTCCGTCAAGCGCAGACAGCGCACAGTCAGTCAGTCACTTCAGTCCCGTCTAATGAGCAACCCCACGGTCTGTAACCCGCCAGGTTCCTCTGTCCATGGGATTCTCCAGGCAAGGATACTTAAATGGGTTGCCATGCCCTCCTCCAGGGGATCTCCCTGACCCAGGGATCAAACCCTTGTCTCTTATGTCTCTTGCACTGGCCGGTGGGTTCTTCACCACTAGTGATAAATCCATCTAAGTGGCATAAATGTAGGCACGTTCATCTGACTGCTTCTGCCATGTTCTGTAAGGACAGTAACCTAGTGGTCAGTACTCACACCCACTGCAGGTACTGGGTTTCTCAAGGTGAGGGCAGACACATGGACAGGTCATGCAGGAGTTGGGCTATCTTTGTCTCTTAACACTTTCTGCATGAACTATTTTCAAAAAAGTTTTCCAAAATGAATTCTAGAAGTTTACAGATTTGTAGGCAGGGTAAATAAAACCTTTGTTTGCCTTTCAATAATGTTCAAATTATTGCACATGTGCAGCTTCGCTTCACTTAGTTATTAAATTCCAGCCATCCCTAGACCAATGGGGCTCTCAGGACAGTCAAAGCTGAGGTCTTTCCAGTAGTCGTGTATGGGTGTGAGAGCTGGACCATAAAGAAAGCTGAGCACTGAAGAATTGATGCTTTCAAACTGTGGTGTTGGAGAAGACTCTTGAGAGCCCTTTGCACTGCAAGACGATCAAACCAGTCAATCCTAAAGGAAATCAATCCTGAGTGTTCATTGGAAGGACTGATACTGAAGCTGAAGCTCCGNGTTGGAGAAGACTCTTGAGAGCCCTTTGCACTGCAAGACGATCAAACCAGTCAATCCTAAAGGAAATCAATCCTGAGTGTTCATTGGAAGGACTGATACTGAAGCTGAAGCTCCGATACTTTGGCCACCTGATGCAAAGAGCTGACTCACTGGAAAAGACCCTGATGCTGGGAAAGACTGAAGGCAGGAGGAGAAGGGGAAGACAGAGGATGAGATGGTTGGATGGCATCATGGACATGAGTTTGAGCAAGCTCCAGGAGATGGTGATGGACAGGGAGGCCTGGCGTGCTGCAGTCCCACGGGGTCACAAAGAGCTGGACACACCTTAGCAACTGAACAATGACAGACCAATGGAACAATCAAGCCTGTATTTTGAGTGTAAATACAAACACACACTTTTGAGTTTGTACAGGTGAATCTTCGGCAAACACTTTTCCACCTCCCTTTATCTGGAGGCTTTTGGGGACACAGCAGTCACTGCCCTCACAGGCCATGAAGCTGGACAGCAGCAGGCTGAGCCTTTGGGCAGCTGGGACACAAGCAACCAGATGAATGGACTCCTGTGGGTGAACTCACGCGACGGTGATCCCACAGCAGAAATTATTCCTGGTGCCCTGGGCGGTCTGGCCTAATGGCTAAGTATTGAAATGATGCTTTGGGGACTCAAGATCTAAGAATTTGGCAGACCAGTCAGTCTCGTTCCCAGAAACTGAAGACGAGTGTGGGGTCACAGGCATCCCAGCCCTTCCCCCAGGAAGTCACTTTTCTGAACAAATCCCTGGTCTCCACTTGTTTTGCTCTTGTTTCCCACCCCTTCATGCACTGTGCTTAGGCTTGCAGTGACTCCCAGGGTCCACTGGTCAGGTGTGAGCCGCCAACCCGGGCCCTGGCATCAGTGGTGATGACCCAGGAACTGACTTCCACGATGGGCACCAGGACCTGAGAGGTGGCCTGGCCAGGCTCTCTGCTCGCTGAGTGTCAAGCTGAATGCCCAGGTCCAGCAGCCTCCCTGACCACTGCGCCAAGCCTGCGGGCTCCTTCTTGAGTGAATGCACGTCTGGGTGCCACACCTGGCCTATCAGTGCAGAGGCAGCTCTGAACACGCCCCAGCTCCACAGCTTTCATGGTTGCACGTGACGCGCACATTGGAAAACACACTCTTCAAACAAGCCACAGGACATCTGCTCGGCGTCAGGGCTGGGCCTCTGCCTCACGAGCCCCCAAGGGCTGGGCTGACAGCAGGACGACAGGACCGAGCCTGACGGACACAGCAGAGCCTGGCCCCACCGCAGTCTGGTTCTGAACAGTGAGCGTGGCGGGGTGGGGCATGAAAGCCAAGGCAGGACCTCCCCACACCGGATGACGACTGATGACCCAGCCTTGTGTCCCACCGAGCCCTCTACTGGGCAGGGGCTGCTCACAGGGAGAAGCTTCTGGAAAAGGCTTGAGATGCACTGGATGTTACGAGCCTGGCGTTTAAGCGGGCAGCAGCAGGGCCGCGAGGCTGCAGGGCTGGGGGTGGCCTGTCCATGGCCTCCAGTCCACGCTCCAGGAGCGACAGTGCAGGGCAGCCTCCACGACCAAGCGGTCAGCTGTCCCTTTGCAAGCCAGGCCCCTGCACGCTCTGCTCTCTTCTAGTCTCAGGTGCCCAGCAGGGTCTGCAGACCTGACACCAAGGAGGAGAAGGGCCCTGGGTGCACGGCCCACGTCCTGGGGAGCAGGGCTATTTTGGGGAACGTGAAGAAGGGGTCACGTTTAGAAACAAAGCACCACCGAGCCCGAGACCTCGACGACGGCGCCTCCCAGTGCCGCGCAGCAGCCACGCCAGGGCCCAGGCGAGGGGCCGGGAGGGCAGGGCGGTACAGGGAGACCCCGGGACCCCGGTCGGAAGGACGCGTCCGCCCACCACCTGGCAGCCCCCGCCTCGTCTGCAGGACGCGGCTCCACGGTGCCATCAACCCCTGCGATTCTAAACACGCTTTTCTACCGTCAAGGGCAACGCCTGCTCGAGAGAATGGCTTCAGACGTCCTCGTTACTCAGAGCATTTCCTAATGACCGCACCTGGCCTGCCAAACGCTGTCCGTGGGTTTTGCCAAGCTCTCTGTTAGAACATGCAAAACNCACCTGGCAGCCCCCGCCTCGTCTATAGAACGCGGCTCCATGGTGCCATCAACACCTGCAATTCTAAACACGCTTTTCTACCGTCACGGGCAACGCCTGCTCGAGAGAGTGGCTTCAGACGTCCTCGTTACTCAGAGCATTTCCTAATGACCGCACCTGGCCTGCCAAACACTGTCCGTGGGTTTTGCCGAGCTCTCTGTTAGAACACGCAAAATGGAACAGAGATGTCCCAGTGTTTCACATCCTCCCCCAGGACCCGGCTTGAGGAGTCGCGGCACACACAGTTCCACAGTATCCCGCTCCGTCAGCACCAGGTCTCCTGCCCTCATTTCTGATGTCCTCAGGTGGACAGCACACATGCCCAGCAGCAGATGCCAGTGAGGCCTCTTGTCCACCTGGACGCAAGGGACCGTGCTGTGTCCAGGCCCTGCCTGGGCGGGACCCCGCCATGGGACNGAACAGAGATGTCCCAGTGTTTCACATCCTCCCCCAGGACCCGGCTTGAGGAGTCGCGGCACACACAGTTCCACAGTATCCTGCTCCGTCAGCACCAGCTCTCTTGCCCTCATTTCTGACGTCCTCAGGTGGACAGCACACGTGCCCAGCGGCAGATGCCAGTGAGGCCTCTTGTCCACCCGGACGCAAGTGACCGTGCTGTGTCCAGTCCCTGCCTGGGCGGGACCCCGCCATGGGATGGCCTGGGCCAGTCCTTCACTGTCCCTGGGCCTCCGTTTCCTCATCTGTGAAATGGAGTCCTAAAAGCACAGATCCCCCTTGATTACCATGGGGTTACATCCGGTAAGTTGAGAATATGGTCAGTCAAACACGCGCTTAACACCGTGACCTGCTGACCATCACAGCCTAGCCTCCGACCTTAAAGGTGCTCAGAACACTTNCACCCACTGCAGGTACTGGGTTTCTCAAGGTGAGGGCAGACACATGGACAGGTCATGCAGGAGTTGGGCTATCTTTGTCTCTTAACACTTTCTGCATGAACTATTTTCAAAAAAGTTTTCCAAAATGAATTCTAGAAGTTTACAGATTTGTAGGCAGGGTAAATAAAACCTTTGTTTGCCTTTCAATAATGTTCAAATTATTGCACATGTGCAGCTTCGCTTCACTTAGTTATTAAATTCCAGCCATCCCTAGACCAATGGGGCTCTCAGGACAGTCAAAGCTGAGGTCTTTCCAGTAGTCGTGTATGGGTGTGAGAGCTGGACCATAAAGAAAGCTGAGCACTGAAGAATTGATGCTTTCAAACTGTGGTGTTGGAGAAGACTCTTGAGAGCCCTTTGCACTGCAAGACGATCAAACCAGTCAATCCTAAAGGAAATCAATCCTGAGTGTTCATTGGAAGGACTGATACTGAAGCTGAAGCTCCGATACTTTGGCCACCTGATGCAAAGAGCTGACTCACTGGAAAAGACCCTGATGCTGGGAAAGACTGAAGGCAGGAGGAGAAGGGGAAGACAGAGGATGAGATGGTTGGATGGCATCATGGACATGAGTTTGAGCAAGCTCCAGGAGATGGTGATGGACAGGGAGGCCTGGCGTGCTGCAGTCCCACGGGGTCACAAAGAGCTGGACACACCTTAGCAACTGAACAATGACAGACCAATGGAACAATCAAGCCTGTATTTTGAGTGTAAATACAAACACACACTTTTGAGTTTGTACAGGTGAATCTTCGGCAAACACTTTTCCACCTCCCTTTATCTGGAGGCTTTTGGGGACACAGCAGTCACTGCCCTCACAGGCCATGAAGCTGGACAGCAGCAGGCTGAGCCTTTGGGCAGCTGGGACACAAGCAACCAGATGAATGGACTCCTGTGGGTGAACTCACGCGACGGTGATCCCACAGCAGAAATTATTCCTGGTGCCCTGGGCAGTCTGGCCTAATGGCTAAGTATTGAAATGATGCTTTGGGGACTCAAGATCTAAGAATTTGGCAGACCAGTCAGTCTCGTTCCCAGAAACTGAAGACGAGTGTGGGGTCACAGGCATCCCAGCCCTTCCCCCAGGAAGTCACTTTTCTGAACAAATCCCTGGTCTCCACTTGTTTTGCTCTTGTTTCCCACCCCTTCATGCACTGTGCTTAGGCTTGCAGTGACTCCCAGGGTCCACTGGTCAGGTGTGAGCCGCCAACCCGGGCCCTGGCATCAGTGGTGATGACCCAGGAACTGACTTCCACGATGGGCACCAGGACCTGAGAGGTGGCCTGGCCAGGCTCTCTGCTCGCTGAGTGTCAAGCTGAATGCCCAGGTCCAGCAGCCTCCCTGACCACTGCGCCAAGCCTGCGGGCTCCTTCTTGAGTGAATGCACGTCTGGGTGCCACACCTGGCCTATCAGTGCAGAGGCAGCTCTGAACACGCCCCAGCTCCACAGCTTTCATGGTTGCACGTGACGCGCACATTGGAAAACACACTCTTCAAACAAGCCACAGGACATCTGCTCGGCGTCAGGGCTGGGCCTCTGCCTCACGAGCCCCCAAGGGCTGGGCTGACAGCAGGACGACAGGACCGAGCCTGACGGACACAGCAGAGCCTGGCCCCACCGCAGTCTGGTTCTGAACAGTGAGCGTGGCGGGGTGGGGCATGAAAGCCAAGGCAGGACCTCCCCACACCGGATGACGACTGATGACCCAGCCTTGTGTCCCACCGAGCCCTCTACTGGGCAGGGGCTGCTCACAGGGAGAAGCTTCTGGAAAAGGCTTGAGATGCACTGGATGTTACGAGCCTGGCGTTAAGCGGGCAGCAGCAGGGCCGCGAGGCTGCAGGGCTGGGGGCGGCCTGTCCATGGCCTCCAGTCCACGCTCCAGGAGCGACAGTGCAGGGCAGCCTCCACGACCAAGCGGTCAGCTGTCCCTTTGCAAGCCAGGCCCCTGCACGCTCTGCTCTCTTCTAGTCTCAGGTGCCCAGCAGGGTCTGCAGACCTGACACCAAGGAGGAGAAGGGCCCTGGGTGCACGGCCCACGTCCTGGGGAGCAGGGCTATTTTGGGGAACGTGAAGAAGGGGTCACGTTTAGAAACAAAGCACCACCGAGCCCGAGACCTCGACGACGGCGCCTCCCAGTGCCGCGCAGCAGCCACGCCAGGGCCCAGGCGAGGGGCCGGGAGGGCAGGGCGGTACAGGGAGACCCCGGGACCCCGGTCGGAAGGACGCGTCCGCCCACCACCTGGCAGCCCCCGCCTCGTCTGCAGGACGCGGCTCCACGGTGCCATCAACCCCTGCGATTCTAAACACGCTTTTCTACCGTCAAGGGCAACGCCTGCTCGAGAGAATGGCTTCAGACGTCCTCGTTACTCAGAGCATTTCCTAATGACCGCACCTGGCCTGCCAAACGCTGTCCGTGGGTTTTGCCAAGCTCTCTGTTAGAACATGCAAAACGGAACAGAGATGTCCCAGTGTTTCACATCCTCCCCCAGGACCCGGCTTGAGGAGTCGCGGCACACACAGTTCCACAGTATCCCGCTCCGTCAGCACCAGGTCTCCTGCCCTCATTTCTGATGTCCTCAGGTGGACAGCACACATGCCCAGCAGCAGATGCCAGTGAGGCCTCTTGTCCACCTGGACGCAAGGGACCGTGCTGTGTCCAGGCCCTGCCTGGGCGGGACCCCGCCATGGGACGGCCTGGGCCAGTCCTTCACTGTCCCTGGGCCTCCGTTTCCTCATCTGTGAAATGGAGTCCTAAAAGCACAGATCCCCCTTGATTACCATGGGGTTACATCCGGTAAGTTGAGAATATGGTCAGTCAAACACGCGCTTAACACCGTGACCTGCTGACCATCACAGCCTAGCCTCCGACCTTAAAGGTGCTCAGAACACTTAACATCAGCCTACAGTCAGGCAAAACCGTCAAACACAAAGCCCGCTTGACGGTAGGATGCTGGCTAGCTCACGTGACGTCGTGAACACTGAGGCTGAAAAACAAAATGGCTGTCAGTGTATCGGCTGCCTTCCCTGGGATCACAGGGCTGATGGGGGCACTGCACTGCCTGGCATCACAAGACGGGGTCGGACCCATCGCTGACCTGGAAAAGAGCAAAAGCCAGTGTTCAAAGTACGTTTCTATTGACCTCAAACGACTCTCACGCCATCGTCAAGTCGAGCCTCCTATATCGGGGGCCACCTGCGCCTTCTTTTATAGAAGTGCTGAGGACGGTGTAAGGAGCTCTGGAACACACCGAGCGTAGCCCAGCACTCAGACAGCACTCCATGCGTGGGCGCTCACTCTATACACGCTAGACTGAGGACCCCGAGGAGCGTCCGCACTCAGAACTGGGTGCCCGCGCCCCTCCGTGGCTCTGCGGGACGGGCCCTGGGCACCGGAGCACGCTGTGACCTGAGTGGCTCCCAGCGGGGCTTTCTTACTGAGAAGGCAACACTTCCGCAAGCTTTTCAAGCAGGCCAGCGCAAAGCTCACAGCCCAGAATCCAGGCTCAGTTCCAGAAGGGTCTCCACAGAGAGTCCGGAACCCGTGGACCACTGGAGGATCACATTCCGGAAAGTAACAGTGATGGGCATCTTCTCACCCGTTAGACGAGGGTGAGAAACCACCGCCCACGGCCACCTGACGTTTCCTGGAGGAGGCTCGACATCTGTGGGCAAGCTGAGTTCATCACATTTCACAGAGGCAGAGACCTGCACCCCAGGTGCGGCCCAGCCAGAGGTGCTCAGTGAGGCCTCCGGGCGGGGCCTGGCCCAGCGGGAGGCTGCCCTGAGCCACCCAGGGTGGGCACCCCCAGTTCTTCCGCCAGCTGCCAGCAGCCCCCACTTGACCCCACCAGGCACTCTGGCCACTCCCAGCCCCAGGCCCACACCCTGCAGTCTCGGCCCAGGCGGGGCCCTGGCACACTCACGGAGCCCACTCACCCCTCGCTGGCCTCACCGTCCAAGCAGGCCCTTGGGAGCGAGTCACGGGCCTCCCAGGACCACGAGCGCTACACCGCACGGAGCAAGCCCCGCGCAGTTCCCGATAGAGAAAGGCCCGCGCATCGGCTCCCTACCTCCCACCAGGCCTCCGTCTCGGGCCTCCCAGGGCACGGGGCTGGATCACAGCAGAAACCCCAGTGGTGCCGCCGCGCTCGCGGGCAAGCGACTCCCAGCTCCGCCCCGACATCTGGTTTCTATTTCATGCCCGTGTTGTCACGTTACATAACGAGCAGATGAGACGCAGGGTCACCCCAGACTCGGGCTCAGGGCTCAGCCGGAGCGCTGTTTACACAGGGCCAGGGCCACCAGACCAGGCTCAGCGCCAAGGCCACACAGCCCGCTGACACCCCACACCCGGCTGATCCCTGTACAGCCTGGCTGATGCCCCACATCCTGACTGAACCCCACAGAGCCTGCTGTCACCCCACACAGCCCACACAGCCCACTGACAGCTCACACACCCTGGCTGATACCCCACAACCTGACTAACCCCACACACTCTGGCTGACACCCCATACAACCTGCTGACACTCCACACCCCGGCTGATCCCTGCACATCCAGGCTGACACCCCACCCCCTGGCTGAACCCCACACCCTGACATGCCACACCTTCACTGACCCCATACCCTGACTGAACCCTGCACCCTGACTGAACCCCGTACCCTGCTGACACCCCATCCCCTGGCTGAACCCCACCCCTTGGCTGACCCCACACCCCGCTGATACCCCACACCCTGGCTGACCCCGCACCCTGGCTGAACCGCACACCCTGACTGAACCCCGCACACCCTGGCTGACACGCCACACAGGCAGTAAACGCCAGGCCGCCTGCTCGCAGCTCTTCACTTCAGCCAAGCTCTCTCCCTAATCCCTCCATCCACGTTCAGATGTGAGGGACTGAGGAGCCATCTGAGGCCACACCTGGGACGAGGCCTCAGCCCCAGTGACGTGCGGAGGTGGAGCCCGGCAAGGAGGGGTGGAGCAGGGGTCCTGGTGCACGCATCCGCGGGAGGCCTCGGAGCTGGCTGAGAAAGCGCAGGGACGTGCCTGCTGCGATGCCCGGCGCGGGCGCTCCAGCAGCTGCCCACCCCCAGCCCTGGTGGGCCTCTGCCCCCTCCACCTGCCCGAGCACCAGGCCTGGCGGCCGAGGCAGCCCTGGGCTTCAGGCAAACAGAGCCCGACCCCACAGTGACGCAGGGCAGATGCTCTGCTCACGGCAGCACGCCAGGGGCAAGGCCAGCCTGACTGGCAGGAAACCCGCGCGGCCAGTGCGTCTGGGGCCGGGGGCCCCCAGGGCTCCGTGTGTCCCCATCTGCCCAGCTGCTCCAGGCTCCACGGCCAGCACGGGGCCGACGGGGCCTCAGCACTCACTCTGCTCCCACGGCAGGGGCCTCGGACACGGCCGGGGATGGCCACTTCATAGGCTGCGGGCGCAGGCTGGCCACAAGACAGGCACTGAGGGGGGCCCGGGGCTGGCTGAGCAGAGGCCCTGAGCCCTGCGGGAGGCGCGGGCTGGACGTCGCAGCAGGGCTGGCCCTCTGCCCACCGGCTCCCTGCTCCTGTGCAGCCTTGTCTGAGAGCCTTGGACGGGGCTGCTGGCGCGAGCCGGGGGCGGGCAGGTCTTGGGGAGGGGTGCCCACTGCACTCCTGGCGTCTGACCTCCGGCTTCACCCCCTGCCAGCTTCATCTCACCAGGAGGCTGAGCCTGGGCAGGGCCACAAGGTGGGCCTTGGGGCAAAGGCAACAGACAGTCGCTGTTATCCACCCCCACGTTACTCCAACAGCCCCTGAGTGGGCATGAACCCCCATCAAGCCACGCTGCAAACCCATCCACAGTCATCTCTGCAACAGACCTCAATGGTGTTCACTACAGTTAAAAAAAAAAATCGTACAGGCATGGAATAAACTGACTGGTTCGTAATATTTCTATCAGTTCAGGAAGAGCACATTCTATTTTACAAAGAAAAAAAGAGAATCTCCCAGAAAGGGTGCCCAGTAGCCCAAGGTGAAAGCTTGATAGCCTCCTTAGGACGTTCTGCTACTGGACGCCGAGACGCCCAGGCTGGCGCTCAGCAGCCTCCATGGCATGTGAGTAAGGACGACTGCAGCCAATGGCACACGGGCTCTGCCCTGTGTCGCAACGTCTGGCATGGGCCCACCAGGCGGCACGTGTCACAGGCCACGCAGAGGGCAGGATGAGGCGTCCTCACGGGCGTCAGCTGTCCCTGTCCACAGATACATGGGACATCTGTGTTCTGTCCATTGACATCTGGGACATCCGGGAAATGCAAGGCCCAAGTGTTACCAGCAAGTTGAAAATGGGACTCCAGAAATGAACGAGGCTTGGGTGCAGAGGGCCGGTGTGATCACTGCTCAAGGCAAGGGCAAAGGGCCCGGCAGGAGAGGAGAGCCCAGACCCTCAAGGGCACACCCAGACTCAAGGTTTTTGCAGAACTGCACGCTTCCGTCCTAAACAAACAGTAGAAAGCAGGTGCTAAACTGCATTTTCATGTGAGATTCCCCTGTGGAGACTGTAACCGTGCTCGTGCTGCAGATGATGAAGCAGCATCTTCTCCCCGGTGTGCTGTGCGGGGGCCGGGAGGAGGGGCTCAGGGCCAGGGCCAGCCGCATCCCAGGGGCGGGCCAGGCCTCCCCGGGGACACAGAGCTCAGAGAGGAGTGGGGATGGCGTGGTTCCCGCAGCGCTGAAGTAACAGACAGAGAAGACTGCTCCATGAACATCTCAAGGAAAAACTCCGAGTCACAAAGACCACAAGCAGATATCCTCAGCTGACATTTGAGGGAGCTCAGCATTAAGGGCCTGCCCTGGTGGCTCACACGGTAGAGAATCCGCCTGCAACGCAGGAGACCTGGGTTCAGTCCCTGGGTCAGGAAGATCCCCTGGAGGAGGGCATGGCAACCCACTCCAGTATTCTGGCCTGGAGAATCCCATGGGCAGAGAGGAGCCTGGTGGGCTATGGTGCATGGGGTCACAAAGAGTCAGATACGAATGAGTGACTTCCACTTTCATATGCAATGTTAAGATAAAAGCCTCACCATCAGAGGCATCCAGACACCCAGAGTGCCCACTGCCACCCAAGGAGGCCACACAGGCCACCACCTGGACAAGGACTGGACGCTAGACCCGGACGGTGAGCCTGCTGCAAGGAGGGACCTGGGTCTGGGGGCCACGCCCCTCCTAAGTGACCTCAGGGCCAGGGTCATGACCTACCCTGGTCTCCAGGCTATGAGGGGGCGACAGGGAAGACGCCGTCACCACAGCTAAGAGACACCCAGCCCCCAAAGACGGCCTGTGGGCCCGTCTTCCCAGACCACGAGCCCTGTGTGGAACGCAGCCGTGACGGCTGAGCCAGGCTCCACAGCCTGCCCTTTCCTCCTCAGTCCTCTGCCGGCGGGCTGGAGCTCGATGTGAAGCCCAGGAGTAGAAACGTCCCCTGCCGTCCTCAATCGACAGCACGGAGGCACTGATGCTCACATGCAGCTTTCTTCAGAAGAATGAACCTCTCTAGTGCCACACGGGAGAGCCCAGCCCACTCTTTCCTTTGTGCATCCAACTAAGGTAAAGCCCCCTCGTTCACCTCCTATGACGCGGAGAACGGCTCCATGGAAAAGGACCGCAGCGCTTTGCCGGCTTGGCCCAAGGACGCACTGCTGATGTCCTGTGACCCCTGGGAGGGCCCCCTGCACTCACGCAGCAGCAGGCAAGAGACATTGGGGTGGCCAGTCACGAATCCCCCAGAGCGTGGCCTGGCCTGAGGGCGAGAGGGTGGTGGCAGTGGGCACGCCCCTGGTGCCAGGCCCAGGCTGCCTGGAGCACAGGGCTCAGTCCTCCTCTGCAGAGTGCAGCTTTCCGGGCCCTCCCAGATCTGAGCCCCGAGGAGCGCTGTGCTCATGGGCTCTTGGAGGGCCCTCCCGTGCTCCCCACCAGCAGGGGTGGGGGGCGAGGAGCCGGGGAGGAGATGAGCCAGGCAGACAGGGCTGGGTGCCTCGCCCAGCACAGGGGAGCCCACGGGCTTAAGAAAGAGCTGGTGGTCGGGGTCCCGTCGCTCGGCTGCACCTCTGTACATGGGAATGTGGAGAGACCGAGGGTCGGGAGTCTGCCCCCGGCCCCGGCCTGGCCCCTCCCTCCGACCGGCAGACGGATGCACCAAGTTCCGGGGTCCAGCTGCTGCCTGAATTTATTTTGTATTTGTAGCTACACTGGCTTCTCGGCNCAACAAAGGATGCATCTCTCGTCTACGAAAGCGACGGCCAGTCAGTAGGAAAAATAACGACAATCGGGTCTCTTAAACGAGCAACAGACTCCAACAGGCACTTCAGCAAAGGGGGCATCTAGCTGTTTGACACATATATGACAGGATGCTCAGCAAATTCAGCGACTGGGGAAACACGAAACGCGTCGCAGTGGCCAGAACAAAAAGAAGTCCGAGTACCACGTGCTGGCCAGTGGGCAGCCAGTAGGTCTCTCGGAGCGGAACCTGGCCCAGGAAATCTGAACACCCGGCTCAACGCACACCTTATCAAAAGAACGCGAGCGAGGGAGCACTGTGTGTAAAAGCCGCAGCCTGCAACCACCCAGGTGTCGTCAACAGACAACAGATAAACTGTGATGTGCGCATACAATGAAATATCACACACCCTCGCAGAGGAGCACCCAGCTCTGGGTCACGTGGTGTCAGCCAGCCTCACAGACAAATTGTTGAGGGAAGAAAGCCGGACAGAACCAGCAGATTTCTGTGGCTGTGTTTATATTGGGTTCAAAACCAGGAGAGACTGACCCAAGGTGTGAGCAGCTGAAAAGGAGATTCCAGGGCGGGGGGCAGGGAAGGGGCTGCGTAAGGGCTGCTGGGGTCCCCCAAGCACCCCTCTTCCCCCTCTGCACAGCGCTCACCAGTGTTTTCCTCTCGTGAGAATTCAAGAGACGCACAGGTGGTTTGTGCATCAAAAGAAGATGCGTGTCTTACCCCAGTACAGAGTTCACTCAGCAGCGGGGGCCCTCAAGGAAGCGCTGTTCGGGGTGGCAGCAATAGTGAGAGGGCTGGAAAGAAACCCAGGATCCACCCTGAGTGCCTCCTTAAACGAGCAACCTCACACCCACGCACAGCCACTAAAAAGAATGGGACATTGTTCTGTACTAATTTGGGCTCCCCTTGTGCCTCAGCTGGTAAAGAATCCGCCTGCAATGTGGGAGCCCTGGGCTGGGAAGATCCCCTGGAGAAGGATTCTGGCCTGGAGAACTGCATGGAATAGTCCATGGGATAGCAGAGTCGGACATGACTGAGCGCCCTTCGCTTTCACTTTCTGTACTAATTTAGAACAATCCCCAAAGAAAAGAGTTTAAAGCTGGGTGCCTAAGCATCTGCAATCTACTATCATTCATAAACAGAGACTGGACAAGAGAGACACCTATGCATTTATTTTTTTAAAGTTTATCGACAGACTTCACTAAAAATGGAGTAGACAGGCAGAGTTGCCGTGTGCCCCACCAACCAGCCCACACTCCGCCCCCGGCAGCGATGGCCACACAGACTTTTTCGGGGTAAACTTCCCTACGACAGCTGCGGGTCAGTGCACACTGACAGACATGTTCCTGGTGAAGTGCAGGTGAGTTGCAACGCTTTGGGCGCATGGCCAAGTGACCCAGTTTACAGATGCCTACTCGCTTAGATTCTTTTCCATTACAGGTCATGACAGGACGCTGAATGCACTTGTGAAGAAGTTCCCGTGTATCACAGTTGAGATTCCACATACAAGGGGGATCATATGGCATTTTTCTGTCTGTCCTAGTTCACCTCGTGTGACCATCGACAGTCCACCCGCATTGCCGCCGTGGCAACAGTCCATTCTTTACACCGATAATGGTATTTTTAACTGAGGTCACCGCTCCCTTCAGATCCCCTCATATCCACCCCAGGAGCCTGTCCAGGCCCCGCGCTGCGCTAAGTCCTCACATCTGTCTCCCCAGGCTCCCCTGGGCTGTACATCTGGCTGCCGAGGACGCTGACAGTCTCGAGGCGTGGGGCGGGGGGCCTGGGCAGGTGTATCACAAGACGCATCTCTACAGGGGTCGGACGGCTGGCACGACCAGGGCTCGAGGTTGCCCCACGGGCAGGAAGATCACAGAGGTAAGGTGCCATCGTCTCCACACAACTTAATCGGAAATTCCCGGAGAACACATATGCCCTCACTTCACCGATCGGGGTACAGAAGAGGGAGCGGGCACAGCAGGAGCCCCGAGGGGACGGCAGACCGCTCCCCGAAGGCACGGCGACCAGGCGCACGCGGGCCTCAGCGGCCTCACCGCAGGACACGCGGCTCAGGTTCAGGTCGTGGGGTGTCTGCCGGGCTCACACCAACACAGGCAGGCGTCAGGGCCTCCCTCCCATCTCACCAGCAGGCAGCCACATCGACCAAAAACTCCAGGGAAAGGAAGCTGGCTACCTCTCTGAAAGAGGAGGAGATTAGGACTCATCAGAGTAAACAAAGTGAGGAGCCCAGCTTTGGCAGACGGGGAGAAGAGCCGGGGCTTCGTCCCAATCGCGCGTTTGGTGACGGGCAGCCGCGTCCCGCAGCTGCGCCCCACAGCTGCCGCCGCAGGCCCTCCCCTGGGGTCCCACGAGCTTCCCACGGCAAGGGTGTGTGAGCAGCGCCCACATCCGCAGAGCCCGCTTCTGCCCCCAGACAGACGGGTGCACCCCCATGGCCCTGCCTTCCCAAGAACGGTGCGAACCCAAGGGGAAACGGCGGCTTCAGCCCAGGGCCAAGGCCCCGGCCCCGACAGACCCGCGAGCAGCTTGGAAGCGGCCCGGCTCGGGACAAGTGACGACTCACACGGAGAATGAGCGCTGCTGGCTCGCTCTTCCTTGCTGCTATCTCTGCCAGGAGGGAAAGCGACAGAGGGAAGAGACAGCTCAGATACCTCCTCCCCGCGGACAGAGAGAAGGGGAGGTGGGTTTGTGAGTCCCTGGCCCGGAGTCCAAGGCAGGCTGCAGGAGGGCACCCCACGACGCCCATGCTCGGGGAAAGGGTGCCTCCTTCCCCTTCACCCACCAGGCCCTGGCTGCTCACAAAGGAGAGCAGGCTGCAAGGGGGGGAAGCTCAGCTCCCAGCTGGGGTCCAGGACCCCAGGGGCACTGGCTCACCCTGGTCCCCAAGCAAACCCCCCACGGCCCCCTGGTGAGCCTCGCTGGCGCCCTGAAGCTGGTGTGTCCCAGGAGCGGGGGCTTCCTCTCCCTGACCTCCCTGCTCAGCCCCTTATTCCTTCCTCACACCCCAGCGAGCCCAGGCCCCTGCTGCCCTTCACTGGGGCGGGACCTGAAACGCGTCTCCAGCCCCCGCAGAGCACGTGGGGCCGTGTGCTTCTCCAGGCTGACCCTCAGCCACTCCTGCCGCCAGGATGGGTGTCAACATCCAACGGAGTCAACATTTCAATTCCCATGATGCTAAACAAGGTCCCATTCCACGCTCAGAGTCTTTTTGTGTTTGCCTTTTAAATCCAAAACTAGAATCTGATATTCAGAATTGAGATATCACTATAAAGTGCGAGACAAATTCGTACTTTTTCCAGGCCTTTTCTTAAACCTGCCACAGCTGTCACGGAACTTCTTCGGGTTTGGATGAGTTTAGCTTAGAAGTGAGAGAGGCCACTGCAATCAGGGAGGCTCTGAGCTCAGTCAATCTAGGAGATTCCAGAAGCTTCCAGAGGATGAGGGAGGCTCTGCCGCGAACAGCACTTCAGCCAGTGGGGGAAGGTTCCGGAGCAAGACGCTCAGGTCGTGTGGGGCAGGCCCCGCAGCTCCTGCCCCCGTCTGGTGTCCAGTGGGACCTGAGCCTCCGCTTCCTATGGCAGAGTCTTACTTCCAGCAAGCATACGTGTGCAGAACTCACCTGAAAGGGTCCACAGTAAATGTGAAGGCAGCGAGGGTGAGATGGCTGGATCGCATCGCTAATTCAGTGGGCATGATCTTGGACAAACTCTGGAAGGCGGTGGGGACAGGGAGGCCCGGCACGCTGCAGACCCGGGGCCATGAAGAGCTGGACATGACTTGGCAACTGGACAACGAAACGGGGACACCATGGACTCAGCCGCCATAAAACTGGGAAACACAGACCCTGGCTTGTAGAGAACATGGGGGAAGATGCTGTCTTGATCCGTGATTTTAACCAATGTCTCAAAGTGAATGTAAAAGCTCATACCTCGAGCCACCTGTCTGCCCCGTCCAGGTGGAGTCCAGCCGCCCTCTGGGAGTGGGGGGGATACGTACCCCTCCATTGTGTGGCTGTCCACCCAGGAGTGGCAGGCCATGCCCACCCCTTTCCAGGGTAGAAAGGTCTGGATTTTGACTGTGAATATGGGGCCACCTTACACGTACCCCTGTCCCTCTCTGCTCCAGTGCGGGGTTCTGGAAGGAGGCGACACGGGGTTGCCCACCTGCCACTGCACCTCCACCAGCCACATGGGCAGGTACCAGGCTGAAGGCAAAGCCCAGTGGCCCATGTCCTCCTGAAGAGTGAAGGCCTGGCACAGCACAGCCCCCACTGGGAGGCATCACGGCAGGCTCAGCGTCCAGCCGCCCTCCCGCGGAGGCGGTCCGGCCAGCACACAGGAGCCGGGGGACGCACGGCTGCTCGGCCCAGCGGCTAGGCCAGCCTCCCCGCCCATCCCAGCACCTCCAGCTGTTCCAGAACTGGAAACGGTTGAGAAGCACTAGCGTGATGTTCTCTCAGACAACACGCAACGTGAGAAAGGCTCTTTTCTTCTCACAGATAACATGGATGTTTGAAACCGTACCCCTCAGTCAGAGTAGGCTCACCCCGTAGGAACACACATGGAAAAGGCCTTAGAGACAGCATCTCCTTCAGAACCACAGCTGCTGAGGCCGTGTCCGTGCCAGTCGGTCACCGATCCACTCGTAACATGGACTGCATGCTGGGGTTTCCCGTTTAGAAAGTGGAGTGCCTATAAACGCGAAGAAACCCTCACCCCGAGGGTCTCAGGCGCCGAGTCCTTGGCCCTGCGGGGAGCTCAGAGAAAGTCCATTGAGAACCAAGAAGGCCACGGCTCGGTCCAGGCCAGGGCCAGCGGCCATGTGAGCCTGACGCTGGGGAGAGGGGCCAGCCAGTGGAGCACGAGGCGCGCTGAGATGAGAGAGGAAGCGGCGGGAAGGCTGGATGCCGAGGGGGGTAGAGCGGGGCGCACGCCCCGCCCGGGAGTCTCCCTGCAGCACATCGGGGCAGGGATAGACAGATGTCCTGGGTCTGGGGTCTCCCAGCTCCATGCGGCAGCTTATCACCCACCAGGCCCTGCTGCCCCCTGCCTCCAGGACCACTCCAGCCCCTCCGTGGCCCCTCACCGGCTACTGTGGCCCCAGACCCCTTTCCACGCCACCACAAATGCCACAGATGACCAGGGACATAACAGAAGGGAGCCTAATCCCAGAAGAATGGAAGGGCAGACAGACGGCTGCACTCTTCTCAGAGGCCCCACCGGCCCTGGTGGGGGTGGCTGAACTGGGCGCCTTGCTAGCTGCTCAGACCCCAGGCAGTGTGCTTCCTGAAGGCTGGGCTCCTTGGGACAGAAAAACCTCAGTGGGGTTTCAGCACTTCCAGGCCAGGTCTCGTGCGGCACTGAGTTCAGACTCTCCCCTGCGATCCTCCAGCCCTCACCTGCCTTGGCTCCTTCCCAGCGGAGCTAATGAAATGGCTAACACCTACCCCTTCCAAAAGTCTTTAAGGACACTGACGGCCAAAACTGTATCCAGCAAAGAAGCAGCTCCCCAGGGTGCTGCATTGTCTGGGAGGACGGAGACGCAGGGTCCCCCACAAGGGCCCAGGGGACGGGGACCCACGTGCACAGCCCCCAGGCAGCAGCCGCCTGCACCCCGCCCCACTCAGAGCCTCAGACCCCCTGCGAGGATCGCCTCTCTGACCTGTCCCTCCCGGCAGCCACGCCCTCTCCGTGTCACTCAGGGAACTGTGCTCAGGTTCAGGACCTATAGCTAACAGGCGACCACAGACGCCCACCAGCCGCCGATGCAATCCTGACCCACCGCCCCATCTTCATCCTGTCACCATCAGAGACTCAATTCCAACACACTCTGAGTGTCCGGCATGGCAAAACACAAAAGCCCTTATCTCCAGCTTCGGCTAAACCTCCCAGCGAAAACCTCTGCCCTCCAAGGTCTCCGTCCTCCCCAGCGCCTTCCCAAATTTTCTAAAAGCCCTTTCTGTGTATTAGCACCTAAGAAAGAGATCCTTTACCCCGCCTTCCTCCCATTCCCTGATTCTTTCAGTGAGAGTGAAATAAAGCAGTCAGCTCCCCGGGCCCAGCCGTGACGGGTCTGGATGAAAAGCCACGTGGAGACTGCAGGTGTTCGGGCAAAGCGCTGGGATGGGCGGCTTTTCAAGCACAAAAAGTGGCAAGCAGGCTTGCATTCTGTGTGTCAGACCCTGGTGAGGGCAGGGCCGTAAGAAATAGTCAATCAGCCCCTGACTTGGATGAAATCAATAAAACGTGTGAAAATGAGGAGCATTAAGAATTCTGAATCACGCTGTTCAGCACTAGAGGAACTTTCGCTAAATACATCTACTGCAGGAAATGTGAGCACGTCAGAAAGGGCCCTTCGTACAGCACAACGTCCAGTGAAGCTGTGCTAAGAACAGACTCCATGGAGTCCCTTGTAACTCCGACAGCACCGCACAAATCCTTCTGAATCAACAGGTCAGTGTCAGGCGTAGCTCTAACAAACGCCCAGTTTCTACAAAGGACGTCGCAGGAAAATTCAAAACACTGCAGTTAAGAAGGAATAAACTTGGCTATGCATGCAAACAAATCAAAACAGAACCTTTAGCTCCTGGAACACAAGGTCTTCCCTGGGCAGCAGCCCCTTGAACAACTGCACCGTCAGAAGCAATCGTCTACAAGACGGCCTCGGAGTTTAAAGGTAAAAACAACTCGCCATCAGTCACAAAAGTCCCCTCAACAAGAGAGGCTTGGAGACAGGGCTTACCAATAACAAATCGTCAACATCCAGCAAGTGTTCAGCATCAGAGGGCCCGTGGGAGCCCCAGGAGAACGAAGCCCCCAGGCAGTGAGCGCTGAGCAACCTCCGTCGGATGCTGACACCCTCTCACAGAAGTCTTTACAAACATTATCGCAATGTTTGTAAAGAAAAAAGCAGCAGATGTAGCATATATATGTATCTTAATATCACCTTTAACCAAGCCCCCCTGCTACCTTTCAAAAGTATCCAGTATTTGCAGAAGCGAGAGAATGGTTGTAACACGGAACACTGCTTTTCATGCGAAAACCCCAAAAGCGCTGAAGGTGCACTGCAGTCTGGAATGTTCTGGTTCCGAGTCAGGATCGCCCCGTTCGAGCAGCGGCAGCAGGAGGAGGAGGGCTGGGGGACACACAGCCTAAAGCCCAATAGGGCGCGGCCGCCGTTGGACGGTGGGGCTTCTGGCCGTGACAGCAGCCAGAGCCGAGAGCCCGACGCGGCTCTGCCGGGAGCCTGCCGGGACCGAGGGCACCTGAGGACCAGTGTCTGCAGCCAAGAGAAGCCAAGTCCATCTCTCTCATTTCTGCTTGTTTTGTGGGAGGGGGGTAGGACATGAAAATCGCACGATGAGGTCTCTCTCCATCACACCCTGCTTAGCACTCCCTGTCACAGGCTGATATCCCTACTCTTACCAAGTGGGGACGAGAAAACCCATTTTAAAACACAGAGCTAGAGACAGCAAGGAGATCCAACCAGTCCATCCCGAAGGAGATCAGTCCTGAATATTCACTGGAAGGACTGGTGCTGAAGCTGAAGCTCCAACACTTTGGTCACTTGATGCGAAAAACTGACTCCTTGGAAAAGACCCTGATGCTGGGAAAGATTGAAGGCAGGAGGAGAAGGGGACGACCGAGGATGAGATGGTTGCGCGGCATCACCGACTCAATGGACATGAGTCTGAGCAAACTCCAGGAGTCGGTTATGGACAGGGAGGCCTGGCGGGCTGCAGTCCGTGGGGTCCCAGTGAGTCGGACACGACTGAGCGACTGAACTGAACTGAGAGACGATTCGACAAAGTTCACAGCCATTCGCCTCATTTGATCTTTTTCTTTTAATCATTTTCCAAAATAAATGTTCATTTTTGCATCATGGTCTCGTGAAATAAGCAAATAAAGTGGAAGTGAAACAAAAGGTTTCAACCAAAATCTCTCCCATTAACCTGGCCCGGCCCCAGCCAGCTCTAAGGATAAGCAGAGAGAAGCTCAGAGAAGTTCAAAAGCACGCTCGAGACTCACTGGAGGTGCTGTGGGAGCCGAGAGGTTCAGGCGCGGCAGGGCCCTGCTGCCTTAAACCAGCAGAGAACAGGCTCGCGTCCTGGGAGGGGACAGGCTGGGGCCCCTTCTCCAGGCCAACAGGGTCTCAGAACAGCCGGGGGTGAGCCCGTGTGGACCTGGGCGCAGCAGACCCTCCTGGTTTGGACCCATACCCGACGCCCGCCTCTCCACCCCCTCCCTCCGCCAGCCCACCTTCACCTGCAGGTCCTCCTATGCCCCACAGGGCCATGGAGCTCCTGCCCTGCGCCCAGCTCTGCTCACGCGTCCCTTCCAGGCCCCACCCCAGCCCATCTCCTCTCTCCCCGTGACCCCGCTGTGCCGAGGTGGCTTCGTGCTTCGCTCCACCTGGCCCGGCCCGGGCACCCCGCATAAATGGTCGGGACCCACTGCTACCTGGTCCAGGGTGCCCAGCATCNGCTCAGAGTCTTTTTGTGTTTGCCTTTTAAATCCAAAACTAGAATCTGATATTCAGAATTGAGATATCACTATAAAGTGCGAGACAAATTCGTACTTTTTCCAGGCCTTTTCTTAAACCTGCCACAGCTGTCACGGAACTTCTTTGGGTTTGGATGAGTTTAGCTTAGAAGTGAGAGAGGCCACTGCAATCAGGGAGGCTCTGAGCTCAGTCAATCTAGGAGATTCCAGAAGCTTCCAGAGGACGAGGGAGGCTCTGCCGCGAACAGCACTTCAGCCAGTGGGGGAAGGTTCCAGAGCAAGATGCTCAGGTCGTATGGGGCAGGCCCCGCAGCTCCTGCCCCCGTCTGGTGTCCAATGGGACCTGAGCCTCCGCTTCCTATGGCAGAGTCTTACTTCCAGCAAGCATACGTGTGCAGAACTCACCTGAAAGGGTCCACAGTAACTGTGAAGGCAGCGGAGGGTGAGATGGCTGGATCGCATCGCTAATTCAGTGGGCATGATCTTGGACAAACTCTGGAAGGCGGTGGGGACAGGGAGGCCCGGCACGCTGCAGACCCGGGGCCACGAAGAGCTGGACATGACTTGGCAACTGGACAACGAAACGGGGACACCATGGACTCAGCCGCCATAAAACTGGGAAACACAGACCCTGGCTTGTAGAGAACATGGGGGATGAAGCCGTCTTGATCCGTGATTTTAACCAATGTCTCAAAGTGAATGTAAAAGCTCATACCTCGAGCCACCTGTCTGCCCCGTCCAGGTGGAGTCCAGCCGCCCTCTGGGAGTGGGGGGGATACGTACCCCTCCATTGTGTGGCTGTCCACCCAGGAGTGGCAGGCCATGCCCACCCCTTTCCAGGGTAGAAAGGTCTGGATTTTGACTGTGAATATGGGGCCACCTTACACGTACCCCTGTCCCTCTCTGCTCCAGTGCGGGGTTCTGGAAGGAGGCGACACGGGGTTGCCCACCTGCCACTGCACCTCCACCAGCCACATGGGCAGGTACCAGGCTGAAGGCAAAGCCCAGTGGCCCATGTCCTCCTGAAGAGTGAAGGCCTGGCACAGCACAGCCCCCACTGGGAGGCATCACGGCAGGCTCAGCGTCCAGCCGCCCTCCCGCGGAGGCGGTCCGGCCAGCACACAGGAGCCGGGGGACGCACGGCTGCTCGGCCCAGCGGCTAGGCCAGCCTCCCCGCCCATCCCAGCACCTCCAGCTGTTCCAGAACTGGAAACGGTTGAGAAGCACTAGCGTGATGTTCTCTCAGACAACACGCAACGTGAGAAAGGCTCTTTTCTTCTCACAGATAACATGGATGTTTGAAACCATATCCCTCAGTCAGAGTAGGCTCACCCCGTAGGAACACACATGGAAAAGGCCTTAGAGACAGCCTCTCCTTCAGAACCACAGCTGCTGAGGCCGTGTCCGTGCCAGTCGTAACATGGACTGCATGCTGGGGTTTCCCGTTTAGAAAGTGGAGTGCCTATAAACGCAAAGAAACCCTCACCCCGAGGGTCTCAGGCGCCGAGTCCTTGGCCCTGTGGGGAGCTCAGAGAAAGTCCATTGAGAACCAAGAAGGCCACGGCTTGGTCCAGGCCAGGGCCAGCGGCCATGTGAGCCTCACGCTGGGGAGAGGGGCCAGCCAGTGGAGCACGAGGCGCTGAGATGAGAGAGGAAGCGGCGGGAAGGCTGGATGCCGAGGGGGGTAGAGCGGGGCTCACGCCCCGCCCGGGAGTCTCCCTGCAGCACATCGGGGCAGGGATAGACAGATGTCCTGGGTCTGGGGCCTCCCAGCTCCATGCGGCAGCTTATCACCCACCAGGTCCTGCTGCCCCCGGCCTCCGGGACCGCTCCAGCCCCTCCGTGGCCCTTCACCGGCTACTGTGGCCCCAGACCCCTTTCCACGCCACCACAAACGCCACAGATGACCAGGGACATAACAGAAGGGAGCCTAATCCCAGAAGAATGGAAGGGCAGACAGACGGCTGCACTCTTCTCAGAGGCCCCACCGGCCCTGGTGGGGGTGGCTGAACTGGGCGCCTTGCTAGCTGCTCAGACCCCAGGCAGTGTGCTTCCTGAAGGCTGGGCTCCTTGGGACAGAAAAACCTCAGTGGGGTTTCAGCACTTCCAGGCCAGGTCTCGTGCGGCACTGAGTTCAGACTCTCCCCTGCGATCCTCCAGCCCTCACCTGCCTTGGCTCCTTCCCAGCGGAGCTAATGAAATGGCTAACACCTACCCCTTCCAAAAGTCTTTAAGGACACTGACGGCCAAAACTGTATCCAGCAAAGAAGCAGCTCCCCAGGGTGCTGCATTGTCTGGGAGGACGGAGACGCAGGGTCCCCCACAAGGGCCCAGGGGACGGGGACCCACGTGCACAGCCCCCAGGCAGCAGCCGCCTGCACCCCGCCCCACTCAGAGCCTCAGACCCCCTGCGAGGATCGCCTCTCTGACCTGTCCCTCCCGGCAGCCACGCCCTCTCCGTGTCACTCAGGGAACTGTGCTCAGGTTCAGGACCTACAGCTAACAGGCGACCACAGACGCCCACCAGCCGCCGATGCAATCCTGACCCACCGCCCCATCTTCATCCTGTCACCATCAGAGACTCAATTCCAACACACTCTGAGTGTCCGGCATGGCAAAACACAAAAGCCCTTATCTCCAGCTTCGGCTAAACCTCCCAGCGAAAACCTCTGCCCTCCAAGGTCTCCGCCCTCCCCAGCGCCTTCCCGAATTTTCTAAAAGCCCTTTCTGTGTATTAGCACCTAAGAAAGAGATCCTTTACCCCGCCTTCCTCCCATTCCCTGATTCTTTCAGTGAGAGTGAAATAAAGCAGTCAGCTCCCCGGGCCCAGCCGTGACGGGTCTGGATGAAAAGCCACGTGGAGACTGCAGGTGTTCGGGCAAAGCGCTGGGATGGGCGGCTTTTCAAGCACAAAAAGTGGCAAGCAGGCTTGCATTCTGTGTGTCAGACCCTGGTGAGGGCAGGGCCGTAAGAAATAGTCAATCAGCCCCTGACTTGGATGAAATCAATAAAACGTGTGAAAATGAGGAGCATTAAGAATTCTGAATCACGCTGTTCAGCACTAGAGGAACTTTCGCTAAATACATCTACTGCAGGAAATGTGAGCACGTCAGAAAGGGCCCTTCGTACGGCACAACGTCCAGTGAAGCTGTGCTAAGAACAGACTCCGTGGAGTCCCTTGTAACTCCGACAGCACCGCACAAATCCTTCTGAATCAACAGGTCAGTGTCAGGCGTAGCTCTAACAAACGCCCAGTTTCTACAAAGGACGTCGCAGGAAATTTCAAAACACTGCAGTTAAGAAGGAATAAACTTGGCTATGAATGCAAACAAATCAAAACAGAACCTTTAGCTCCTGGAACACAAGGTCTTCCCTGGGCAGCAGCACCTTGAACAACTGCACCGTCAGAAGCAATCGTCTGCAAGACGGCCTCGGAGTTTAAAGGTAAAAGTAACTCGCCATCAGTCACAAAAGTCCCCTCAACAAGAGAGGCTTGGAGACAGGGCTTACCAATAACAAATCGTCAACATCCAGCAAGCGTTCAGCATCAGAGGGCCCGTGGGAGCCCCAGGAGAACGAAGCCCCCAGGCAGTGAGCGCTGAGCAACCTCCGTCGGATGCTGACACCCTCTCACAGAAGTCTTTACAAACATTATCGCAATGTTTGTAAAGGAAAAAGCAGCAGATGTAGCATATATATGTATCTTAATATCACCTTTAACCAAGCCCCCCTGCTACCTTTCAAAAGTATCCAGTATTTGCAGAAGCGAGAGAATGGTTGTAACACGGAACACTGCTTTTCATGCGAAAACCCCAAAAGCGCTGAAGGTGCACTGCAGTCTGGAATGTTCTGGTTCCGAGTCAGGATCGCCCCGTTCGAGCAGCGGCAGCAGGAGGAGGAGGGCTGGGGGACACACAGCCTAAAGCCCAATAGGGCGCGGCCGCCGTTGGACGGTGGGGCTTCTGGCCGTGACAGCAGCCAGAGCCGAGAGCCCGACGCGGCTCTGCCGGGAGCCTGCCGGGACCGAGGGCACCTGAGGACCAGTGTCTGCAGCCAAGAGAAGCCNCGATAGGGCGCAGCCGCCGTTGGACGGTGGGGCTTCTGGCCGTGACAGCGGCCAGAGCCGAGAGCCCAACGCGGCTCTGCCGGGAGCTTGCCGGGACCGAGGGCACCTGAGGACCAGTGTCTGCAGCCAAGAGAAGCCAAGTCCATCTCTCTCATTTCTGCTTGTTTTGTGGGAGGGGGGTAGGACATGAAAATCGCACGATGAGGTCTCTCTCCATCACACCCTGCTTAGCACTCCCTGTCACAGGCTGATATCCCTACTCTTACCAAGTGGGGACGAGAAAACCCATTTTAAAACACAGAGCTAGAGACAGCAAGGAGATNTTGTGGGAGGGGGGTAGGACATGAAAATCGCACGATGAGGTCTCTCTCCATCACACCCTGCTTAGCACTCCCTGTCACAGGCTGATATCCCTACTCTTACCAAGTGGGGACGAGAAAACCCATTTTAAAACACAGAGCTAGAGACAGCAAGGAGATCCAACCAGTCCATCCCGAAGGAGATCAGTCCTGAATATTCACTGGAAGGACTGGTGCTGAAGCTGAAGCTCCAACACTTTGGTCACTTGATGCGAAAAACTGACTCCTTGGAAAAGACCCTGATGCTGGGAAAGATTGAAGGCAGGAGGAGAAGGGGACGACCGAGGATGAGATGGTTGNCCCTAAGGCTCCTCATAAAGGAGACTTGACAAGGCTCCTACGTACATCACACATGTGCACATACACACGTGCGTGTAATACACTTAATATTAACCTCATATAGAATGTGTCAAGCAGTATATATTTATTGCACATCTTATATTTTATATAGTTCATATACAGTTATTGTACATACATTTGTCTCTCACCATCTTTTCCTTTAGAGCTGGCAAATGTTAGAATAAGAACCACATGTCTTTCTAAAAATCTGACAGAACTGATGTTTAACAGGTACAGAGCTGCAATTTTGCAAGATAAGGTTCTAGGGAACTTCTGTATAACCCTGTGAATTCACCTAATACCANAGCTGGCAAATGTTAGAATAAGAACCACATGTCTTTCTAAAAATCTGACAGAACTGATGTTTAACAGGTACAGAGCTGCAATTTTGCAAGATAAGGTTCTAGGGAACTTCTGTATAACCCTGTGAATTCACCTAATACCAGTGACTTATATACATTTAGAAATGGTTACGATGCTAAATTTTATGTTAAATGCCAAGTACCACAATTTTTTTTTTTAAATAGCTGGAAGTGGTGCAGGGAAAAAAACGGGGCTGCGAGAGGGTAGTCGTTCCCAGACCAGAGTCAAGCGAGCCCCTGGGATGAGCCTCCAAGTGAGGGTCCTTGGCTTCATGCAGGAAAGACAGCAAGAGCCAGGCAGTGAAGGGCAAGCAGGTTCATTTAGGGAGAAGCACGGCTGGACGGCATCACCGACTCGATGGACGTGAGTCTGAATGAACTCCAGGAGTTGGTGATGGACAGGGAGGCCTGGTGTGCTGCGATTCACCAGGTCGCAGAGACACACAACCGAGCAACTGAACTGAACACTCCATCAACAGAGTGTGAGCCATCCCAGCAGGCGAGACGCGGCCCCAGGGCACTGGGTCATCTTAGAAAGGGACAGAGCGTGGGGTGATTCGGGTTCACAGGCTGGGCAATTTCACGGAATGGCAAGAGGGAGGGAGACTCTAACTGTCTTGAAGAAGGAGTGGAGATTTCCTGGAACCGGGGTCCCACCTGCTTTCTGGCCTTCCAGAGCAGCTGCGCCTGGAGGTGCATCGTTTAGATGCTAAGGTATTACAGTGAACAGGTAACGAGGTTTGGGTCTACTGGAAACCCAGCCTCCTGCAACCCTGGGCTGAGCTGGCTGGAGCCGGCTGCTGCATCCCGCTGCTCTTAGCGGCTGTGTCCTTTTGTGAAGCTCGTGTCCTGCCCCCTTCCTTCCAGTCTCATTTCTGCCTCTGCGGCCGAGTCCTATGGTCAGGTGAAGCAGAGGGACAAGGGCCCATCTCTGCCACTGCTTCTCCGGGGGCTGAGTAGGGGTGTGACCCTGCCTGTCAGGGAGTAAAAACTCTCTGAGTGCCGCCTCTGGGGGCCCAGGGGCAGGAGGGCATCTGGCTTTAAGTCTGGGCGGCAGTATGGGCTGGAGTCCTCGCAGACGTCATCTCGGTGTGGAACTCATAACTGCTTCCAGAGCCTTCCGAGGGGTCTTCGCGAGGCTCCTCTGCAGCAGCATCAGAGCCCGACAGTAAAGGTCTATAAGTGACGAGAGACTCAGAAGGCAGGTTAAACGTCTGACGACCGACGCTATAACTGAGAAAGAAACTTGGCAAGAATTGCCAGAATTGTGACTCTTAACCTTATGGAAACTTCAAATAAATTCTACAAAAGTTTATCGCTATGAATAACATCGACCCAGGGTATAATCAGAGGCTTATCACTCCTTTGACAATGTTTCCCATGTAATTTAACATATTAAATAATGCTAGTTAATTTAGTATCTCAGGGCCTCTCTTCCATGAACCTTCTACAACTACGTGTATCCATATTATTTGTCCCTAATTTTTTCCCATTCTGAAACGACCAGCTCCAGGACAAAAAGACTGGCAATTTCTTTCCCTTTAACAAATGCATTCCATTCCTCATCTTCTTTCACTGAAGTTCACACCTTACTTTCCTGATGCACTGAAATGGTTCTTTTTTACTAGCTTTAATTCCCTGAGAGCTCAAGTTGGTAAAAAATCTGTCTGCAATGCAAGAGACCCTGGTTCAATTCCTGGGTTGGGAAGATATCATGGAGAAGGGATAGGCTGCCCATTCCAGTATTCTTGGGCTTCCCTTGTGAATCAGCTGGTAAAGAATCTGCCTGCAGTGCGGGAAACCTGGGTTCAATCCCTGGGTTAGGAAGATCCCCTAGAGAAGGGAAAGGCTACCCCCTCCAGCATGCTGGCCTGGAGGATTCCATGGACTGTACAGTCCACAGGGTTGTAAAGAGTCAGACACCACTGAGCGACTTTCACTTTTCCCACTTTCTTTTGCTTAATGACATTATGTCATTTTAATCCTTAACAACCTTACCTCCAGCAAAACTGATGAGCAGAAAGTAATTGTAAACTGTCATGTCCATATTTCCTGGCTGGAAAACTTATGTTTTATTCTTCCTCTCCTAAGGCAAAGTAAGTAAATTTAGATGCCGCCCCCCCCTACCCACCCAGCAACCAATACTCTAATACATATCCTGTCTGAAATGACCCATAGTCAGTGAGTTCTCACCATTTAATTTAGTCAAGTTTTAAGTTACCAAAATATAGAGACTATTTTTAGATAGACAGTCCCAAAACTATTATTTCTAAAGGGTTTACCTAAACGTTATCTCATTTACATTTACTTTCTTTCAATGTTTTTTGTTCTAGTTACGAGTCACTTACTTTCCTTGCTGACAAATCTGCAGCAGATAGAAGGTCTTCTTCCATCTCTAATAAACCTAGGTGCTCCTGCCTGGAAAACTCCATGGACAGAGGAGCCCAGGGGCTGCAAAGAGTCGGACACAACTGAGCAGCCAACACTTTCACTTTTTCCCACACCTAGGGACAACAGAAATGTTCTTCTTAACACTGATGACTCATAAAGACATGTCTATATGAATCAAACCACAAGCTTAAGCTACCTTCAGTACCAGATACCAGTTCAGTACTGAGTATTTCCCAGGTCGTGTGAGCCTGAACTGCATTCTGGCC
>SJYW01030514.1:9195-43750 GCA_006410735.1 Raphicerus campestris | reverse complement strand
TATTTCTATAAGCTCTTAGTTTCTTTATTCCAATTAACTGGAGCCCTGTCATGAAGTAGTTTTGGCAGTACCACACATAGACAACACACATATAGATTTGTATAAACACACAAAACATAGAGGCCTCAGTTCCCATTCCAAAACTTCAGCCACGATTCAGGTGGTTGCTATTGATTCAGTCGCCCAGTCGTGTCTGACTCTTAGTGACCCCATGGACTGCAGCAGGCCAGGCCTCCCTGTCCCTCAGCACTTCCCGGAGTTTGCCCAAGTCCATGGTCACCACATCGGTGATGCCAGCCAGCCAGCCATCTCATCCCCTGGCCCCCTCTTCCTCTGCCATTAATCCTTCCCAGCATCAGGGACTTTTCCAATGAGTTGCCTGTTCTCATCAGATGACCAAAATCCTGGAGCTTCAGCTTCAGCATCAGTCCTTCCAGTGAATTGTCAGGGTTGATCTCCTTGCCATCCAAGGGACTTCAGGAGTCTTCTCCAGCAACACAGTCCGAAGGCATCACTCTTCGGTGCTCAGCTTTCTTTATAGTCCAGCTCTCACAACCGTTCGTGACCACTGGGAAGACCACAGGCTTGACTATATGGGCCTTTGTCGGCAGAGTAACGTCTCTGCTTTTCAACAGTCTAGGTTTGTCATGGCTCTCCTGCCAAGAAGCAATCGTCTTCTGGTTTCATGGCTGCAGTCACCGTCCACAGTGATTTTGGAGCCCAAAAGAGGAAATCTGCCACGACTTCCACCTTTCCCCTCTGTTTGCCATGAAGTAATGGGGCTGGATGCCATGATCTTAGTTTTTTCCACAGTTAGTCTTAAGCTGGCTCTCTCACTCTCCTCCTTCACCCTCATCAAGAGGCTCTGTAGTTCCTCTTCGGTTTCTGCCATTACCATGCTATCATCAGCATATCTGAGGTTGTTGGTTTCTCCCGTCTCTCGATTCCAGCTTGTAACTCATCCAGCCCAGCATTGCTCATGATGTGCTCAGCATATAAGTTAAACAAACGGGTTGACAGCAGACAGCCCTGTCAGACTCCTTTCTGTATCTCGAACCAGTCAGTTGTTCCGTACAGGGTCCTAACAGTTGCTTCTTGACCCGTATACAGCTTTCTCAGGAGACAGGTAAGATGGTCTAGTATTCCCATCTCTCTAAGAGCTTTCCAGAGTTTGTCATCACCCACACAAAGGCTTTAGTGTGGTTGATGGAACAAAGATAGATGTTCTTCTGAAATTCCCTTGCTGTCTCTATAATCAGCAAAAGTTGGCAATTTGATCTCGAGTTTCTCTTCCTTTTCCAAACCCAGCTTGGACATCTGGAAGTTCTTGGTTCACATAATGCTGAAGCCTAGCATGCAAGATTTCAAGTGTGACCTTACCAGCATGGGAGATGAGTGCAACTGTTCTATGGTTAGCACATTCTCTGGTACTACCCTTCATGGGAATTGGCAGAAGGATTGACCTTTTCCAGTCCTGTGGCCGCTGCTGGGCTTCCAGATTTGCTGACATAATGAATGCAAAACCTTGATGGCATCATCCTTTAGGGATTTGGGGATGTGAATAGTTCTGCTGGAATTTCATCACATCCACTAGCTGTGTTAACAGCCCTGCTTCTTAAGGACCATTTGACTGCACACTCCAGGACATCTGACCTGAGTGACTAACCACACCATCGTAGTAATCTGGTTTATTAATATCTTTTTTATACAGCTATTCCGTGTATTCTTTCCATTTCTTCTTGATCTCTTCTGCAGCTATAGGTCTCTACCATTTTTATCCTTTCTTGTGCCCATCTTTGGGCAGAATGCTCCTTTGATATTTCGAATTTTACTGAAGAGATCTCCAGTCTTTCCCCTTTTGTTACGTTCCTATATTATTAAGCACTGTTCATTGAAGGCCTTCCTGGCTCTCCTAGATATTCTTTGGAACTCTGTGTTTAATTGGACGTCGTTTTCCCTCTCTCCCTTGGTTTTCGCTTCTCTTCACTCTTCTGCTATCTGTAAAGCCTCCTCAGACAAGCACTTTGCTTTCTCTTCTTTGGGATGGTCTTGTTCGTGGCCTTCTGCACAGCATTACAGAGCTCTGCCCATTGTTCTTCAGCCACACTGTTAACTATATCTAGCCCCTTGAGTCCATTCATTTCCTCTTCTGCAAATTCATATGGGATTTGATTGAAGTGATACCTGGCTGCCCTAGTGTTTTTCCTGGTTTTCTTTAGTTTAAGCCTGAATTTTGCTATGAGAAGCTGATGATCTGAGCCACAAGTCAGCTCCAGGTCTTGTTTTTGCTTTGTCTATCTCTGGCTACAAAGAACGTAATCAATTTGGTTTCAGTACTAACCATTTGGTGATGTCCCTGTGTAAAGTCGTCTCTTGTGTTGTTGAAAAGGGGTCTTTGCTATGACTAGTGCATTCCCTTGGCAGAATTCGGTTAAATTAACCTTGGCCCTGCTTCCCTTTGTTCTCCAAGGTCAAACTTGCCTGTTTCTCCAGGCATAATCCTGACTTTCTACTTTTACATTCCAGTCTCCAGTGATGAATAAAACATCTTTTTTATGTGTTAGTTATAGGAGGTCTTCAAGGTCTTCATAGAACTGACCAACTTCAGCTTCTTCAGCACTGGTGGTTGGGGCATAGACTTGGATTACTGTGATGTTGAATGGCTTGCCGTGGAATGGAGAGAGATCATTCTGTCATTTCTGAGGCTGTACCCAAGTAATGTATTTTGGACTCTTTGGTTGATTATCAGAGTTACTCCATTTCTTAGAGGAAACTAAGAAACTATGGTATTCTTGCCTACAGTAGTAGATACAAAGGTCATCTGAATTAAACTCGCCCATTCCAGTCCATTTTGGTTCACTGATTCCTAGGATGTCGATGTTTATTCTTATTATATACTTGACCAGGTCCAGTTCACCTTGATTCATGGACCTAACAACATTCCAGGTTCCTAAACAATACTGTTCTTTGCAGCATCGGATTTTACTTTTATTGCCAGACACAACCACAGCTGAGCATCGTATCTGCTTTGGCCCAGCTGCTCCATTCACTCTGGGGCTCTTGGTAATTCTCCTCTGCTCCTCCCCAGTGGCATACTGGACACCTTCAGACCTGGGAGACTCATCTTTTGGTGTCCTATCTTTTTGGCCTTTTATACAGTTCATGAGGTTCTCACGGCAAGTATACTGGGATGGTTTGCCATTTCCTCCTCCAGTGATCACGTTTTGCCATGATTCAGGTACAACACTGTAAAGTCTATCAGTTACAAGGAGTTGGATTCAAATTGGACTTCAGGCAGAGGAAACATCATGCTCACCTGTCTAGACGACTAAACTCTTTTTACTACTATTTAAGGAAAAAACACTTAAGATTCCTATTTTTCTCGAACAAGTCAAGTTCCAAATCACCTACCCCCTTTCCTGACACATGAGCTTTAAAAGGCTAGGGGAAACAAAGGGTCCTGGAGGAAAGTGGTTAGAGTACTGGCATCTCAAAGGCACAGGAGAAATGCTAGCTCCTCCTTGGATCACCTCCTCCTCTAAAGCCAGAATTTTTTTTTTTTTTTTTTAGTACTTACTAGTCTCTGAAAATAAACAGGGGAGGTCTTAGGAACAGTAAAAGAATTGGTGGGCTTTGGATTATTTCGGGAGCCACCCATCTGTCTGGTAAAGCCTAGATTTTTAAAACAAGGACCGTTTTTGTTTCCTCAAAGGAAACTTGGGTGGTTTACCTCGGTGATTATCAAAGGACAGATGCGGCCGTGCAGCTATGTCGGCAAGTCTCACTGACCGTCATTTAGCTCAGGAAGAAGGCCTCCCCAAATTCCTACCAGGCTCTTGAATCTCAGCTCTGGTCAGTTTTGTCAGACAGTGGCCTCCCACTTCAGTAATCTATTCATAAACACTTCCGAGGATCCTTTCTGGATTTAAGAAGTGTGGCTTTTGATCTAAGAGGCTTGCCTACAGCCTCAGACGGTCCCATCTCTAAAGGTAGCCTGACAGTTTTAACCAAACTTCTTTGTCCATTCCATTTCCATCTCAACCTCAATTTTATAAGCACACAGTGTGTGGGCATTCCTGCTGTTCATGACTGTCTGTATTCATCCACTCAAAGGCAAAGAGATTCTGAGAGTCTGGGTGCAGGGGGAAAGCAGAAGAAAGTGACCTTTAGCTCCAGCTCTGTGAAACAGTTTAAAAATGTAGATGGGGTAGAATGGAGACCTCCTCTGGCTTAGGACCAGGAGGCTCCCCTGACCAAGGGCAACTATTTCCCTTGGTAAAGTCTCCCAGGAGGAGCCGGGGATGAGGGGTGGGGGCAGAGCAGGGTCAGTCACTTGGCTTGGGGTCTTCCCTGCCTTCCCATTATTATACAGGACTGGGGGAATGAGGGCCCCAGGATACCAGCCAGCAAGGGGCAGGCAGCCACATACCTAGTAAGGAAATACTTGTCCCACCTGTCTGTCGAGGGTCACCCAAGGCTCTGCTGGAGAAACCACCAGGTGTCGTTTGGGAGCCAAGGAAGGTCCTGGGCCCATCAGTCTCTGAGCCTCTTGGCCATCACTGGCTTGGGAGCCCTGAGTCCCCCTTCGGACTGGGGAATGCCCTGCTTCCAGTGGACCCAGAAACCAAGCAGAACCCTGTGGGGTTCCCATGTCCACCGTCTCTTGTTTGTAGGGAACAGACTCGTCTCTGGCCTTCCCTGAGTTCCAAAGGGCAGATTCAAACAGCTGCTCATCGGGGACAGGAGAGGACGCAGAGACGAGGGAGGGAGAGCCAGGAAACAGGGCAGCCTGGGCCAGGGTCCTGACTGCCTCACGGAGTACACGCAACAGTGTCTCTGAGCTTTCTACAGAACTAAAACCCCCGACAAATGGAAGACATTAGTGTTCTTCCTTCCAGAGAAAAAAATCCCAGTTTGATATCCCCAAGCAGCTCATCAGGGGCCCCTGAGGCCTGATGAAAGGGGTGCGGGCCCTGCATTCATCCTTACCTTTCCCAGCAGCCCTGCCCTTGAGCCGCTGCTAGAAACCCCTCACCAAATCCTCCTGGGTTGGGACACACAGCTTTTCAGAGCAGGAGCCTGCTGTCCCCTCTGCCTGGCAAAGCAATAAAGCTATTCTTTTCTATTTCATCCAAAACACTGTCTCCAAAATCCAGCTCGGCTCTGGTACACGGAGGCTGAGTTTTTGTCATCATCCTGTCAATTGTGTCCTGGGCAGGGTCCCGATGGACTTTTCCCACACGGGGGGCATTCGTCTTTCCAGCGGTCCTCTTGGCCACACTTAAAGCAGATCAACCCTTTCTTGGAAAGGCAGTGACTCTGATCCAGGCTCCCTGGACCCTGTCCCCACCACGGGCTTCTGTAGGGGTGGCAAGCCTGAGGTGGTGCAGGCATTAGGGCTGCCTCCAGTAATGGTGACTTTTGCTGTGGTCCCTGAATCGTCTTGCTTCTTCACCTTATCTCTATCGTTGAATACTCCAAAGGCCAAGTCCATGAGCTGATTCTCAGGGGTCTAGGATCTCCAGCTCCCCACTTGTGACGTTAGCGGTAGACGGTTCAGCAGACTGTCAGCTTCTCAGCACTGCGGCTGGCATCAGTTCCCAGTGGTGGACCTCGGGGAGGTGGTCTCATAAAGGGATTGTCTAAAGCACCAGGCTCCTGCTGGGAAAGAAGGAACCTTTAAGCGGGTGTAAGCCAGGCACACCCAGCAGGAGGACTTTAGACCTGGACTGTGGGATAGGTTTGTGAACACTTGGATGCAGGGGTCTTCCCCATTTTGGTTAAGATGCCACAGGACGAGGGTCTGATGGATCCTGGGCAGATAGTGGCCATCTGTCCCAGTGCTCTCCCTGATATTCAGAGAATGTAAGGGAGTGTGCTGCAGGGACCGCCGTGGTGGACCCCTCAACGGAGTGCCATGGAGAGAAGCTCAATGGCAATTCAGGAGATGGGATAATTGGACTGACCTGTAAAAACCATGACTCCTGGAATTCAGCAGAGAAAGTATTTAACTAAGCAAGCAAAACTGGGAAAAGCAACAGTGGGGTCCTTGTGGGCACCGGAAAACCTGCCTGTTTGGTGAGCCTGAGGAGGCCCCTTGGATTAGTCAAGGAAAGGAACAATAGTCAGTGGGAGAAAGGCAACCTGAGTCCCAGGGCCAGAACCCTTCAGAGACGGGGGAAGGGAGAGCTAGACCCCGAGCCAGACAGCTGAGACAGCTCAGCACAAGCCCAGCCCCCGCGCTGGGGGAGCCCTAGCCCAACAAGGGACCGGGGTTATGCCCTCTGGGGTCCCTTTATGGTCGCCAGAAAAGACGCCACAGAGGGGAAATGGGGCACAGGAGGATGGTCGTGTCCCAGGTACTGCGTGAGTTCCTGGGACGGGCTGCGGACGGGCTGCCAAGTGAGGGTCCTCGGCTCATGCAGGAAAGGACTCAAGAGTGAGGAAAGAGGCTTGTTTAAAGCGACACACACCACACAGACAGCGTAGACCTTCTCAAAGTCCAGAGGCAGCCCGAATGCACGGGGTCATCTTGGCAAGTGTGAGAAGGCCCCTAGTGCAGGGGGGTTGGTGTTTATGGGCTGGGTGACGTCACAGGATGACAAGTGGGAGTAATACTCTGTCTTCAAGAAGGGGTAGGCATTTCCAGGAACTGGGGCACCGCCCACCTTCTGGCCTTTTATGGTCGAGGTTCCAGTGGGCGTGTCGTTTAGATGCCAGTCTATTACAATGAGCCCCTCTATATGCACATATCACAGCACGCATAGCGAGGCTCGGGGTCTCCTGGGAGCCGGCCGGCCGGCGTCTCAGGCCTCGGTGGCTGCTCTCTGCTCTCATCTCCTGCTGTTAACGGCTGTGCCCTGCTCCCTTCTCTCCTCAGAGACATACACACCCCATGCACTGCCCAGCTTCTTTTCAGCGAAGACTCTTTCCCCTCTTGGTCCCCAACTTCACGAATGCCTGCTGAGCATCATTCTCCACCTAGCCTTGCAATCCCGTTTCAGAAACTAAGGAAACGCGCCGAATCTGAACTTCCCAGCACACAGTGATACTTACTACTCATCAGAGGCCCCTCTCCAACATAACCTCCAGGATGTGACAGAGTGAACAAACGCCTGTGTCCCGGTAACTAGAGAAGACGACCAAACGTGAGTAAACACCCTCGCCCAGCAAACACATCGTAAAAAGCACCTGTAGCAACTGAGCTGCTACCGGAGCAGGTGACAGACACGTGCCCTCGTGATGGAGGCAGCGGGTCCTAAGAATTAAGAGTAGGGCCGTTCTCAATCATTAAAACGGAAACAGGAAGCCAGCTGAGCTGCCATGGCAGACAAATGACCCTCGCACTTCGGCTTAGCGTGTTCTAAAAATACAATTTACAATTCAGCAATCTTTTTTTTTTTAATGTAGTCACTACAACACAAACATGCCTCTTTGTTATCTAACTACATCTGCATGCAAAACACGCTTTAGCTAGGAGAATGCGAGGTCTGGGGAATTGAAACCCATTTTTCAAATTCAAAAGAAATGAAAAGGAGAATAAAGGTGCATTTTTATTCGCATGCAAAAAAATGTAACTGCAAGCTGACCTCAGGTCCTCANTGTTTGGTGAGCCTGAGGAGGCCCCTTGGATTAGTCAAGGAAAGGAACAATAGTCAGTGGGAGAAAGGCAACCTGAGTCCCAGGGCCAGAACCCTTCAGAGACGGGGGAAGGGAGAGCTAGACCCCGAGCCAGACAGCTGAGACAGCTCAGCACAAGCCCAGCCCCCACGCTGGAGGAGCCCTAGCCCAACAAGGGACCGGGGTTATGCCCTCTGGGGTCCCTTTATGGTCGCCAGAAAAGACGCCACAGAGGGGAAATGGGGCACAGGAGGATGGTCGTGTCCCAGGTACTGCGTGAGTTCCTGGGACGGGCTGCGGACGGGCTGCCAAGTGAGGGTCCTCGGCTCATGCAGGAAAGGACTCAAGAGTGAGGAAAGAGGCTTGTTTAAAGCGACACACACCACACAGACAGCGTAGACCTTCTCAAAGTCCAGAGGCAGCCCGAATGCACGGGGTCATCTTGGCAAGTGTGAGAAGGCCCCTAGTGCAGGGGGGTTGGTGTTTATGGGCTGGGTGACGTCACAGGATGACAAGTGGGAGTAATACTCTGTCTTCAAGAAGGGGTAGGCATTTCCAGGAACTGGGGCACCGCCCACCTTCTGGCCTTTTATGGTCGAGGTTCCAGTGGGCGTGTCGTTTAGATGCCAGTCTATTACAATGAGCCCCTCTATATGCACATATCACAGCACGCATAGCGAGGCTCGGGGTCTCCTGGGAGCCGGCCGGCCGGCGTCTCAGGCCTCGGTGGCTGCTCTCTGCTCTCATCTCCTGCTGTTAACGGCTGTGCCCTGCTCCCTTCTCTCCTCAGAGACATACACACCCCATGCACTGCCCAGCTTCTTTTCAGCGAAGACTCTTTCCCCTCTTGGTCCCCAACTTCACGAATGCCTGCTGAGCATCATTCTCCACCTAGCCTTGCAATCCCGTTTCAGAAACTAAGGAAACGCGCCGAATCTGAACTTCCCAGCACACAGTGATACTTACTACTCATCAGAGGCCCCTCTCCAACATAACCTCCGGGATGTGACAGAGTGAACAAACGCCTGTGTCCCGGTAACTAGAGAAGACGACCAAACGTGAGTAAACACCCTCGCCCAGCAAACACATCGTAAAAAGCACCTGTAGCAACTGAGCTGCTACCGGAGCAGGTGACAGACACGTGCCCTCGTGATGGAGGCAGCGGGTCCTAAGAATTAAGAGTAGGGCCGTTCTCAATCATTAAAACGGAAACAGGAAGCCAGCTGAGCTGCCATGGCAGACAAATGACCCTCGCACTTCGGCTTAGCGTGTTCTAAAAATACAATTTACAATTCAGCAATCTTTTTTTTTTTAATGTAGTCACTACAACACAAACATGCCTCTTTGTTATCTAACTACATCTGCATGCAAAACACGCTTTAGCTAGGAGAATGTGAGGTCTGGGGAATTGAAACCCATTTTTCAAATTCAAAAGAAATGAAAAGGAGAATAAAGGTGCATTTTATTCGCATGCAAAAAAATGTAACTGCAAGCTGACCTCAGGTCCTCACCCCAATGACATATGTAAATGACATATGTAACATCCCCAACTGGTTTCAAGATTACTGTTTCAAGTTACATGACTGTGCGGTAGAACCAAATCCGCCTTGAACCAAATGCAGTGCCGTTTGCCTTCACGCTTAAGGAGATGGTATATTCTGCACTCGACAGGAAGGCTTCTCAACCGTGGCTCTGGCGACCTCCAAATCATCTTGGGGCGAGAAACCACCTCCCTGAGGCCACCACCATGCACACGGGCTCTGCCCGCCAAGGCCAGCACTCCCGCAGGGCGGGGAGGGGGCAGAGGGCTGCCAGGCTCTGATCTCACCCGAGGTCCCCCGGATCTCTGTACTCTTCACCACCTCAACCACACCAACAGGAGCTGGGTTCCCAAGCTCTGCGGGGCATGCACCCACGTAACGGATTAAAATTAGGCACCCTAATCATTAAACTGTCACTGTGAGAGCCGGGAGTACCTTTTTTTTTTTTTAGAAAATGAATAGGAGAATTAATGGATTTCTTTATTTGCTTCAATGTGATCATCAGCCTGTCTTTTATTATCGAGGCAGTCATAAAAAAATGCTTCAGCCATGTATGCAAAGTAAATCATTAGTATTTTCCCAGTTACAGTGACTGCTTATTTATATTACTGATCTCTTCTTCCAATTTTGTTCCTTTAATATTGGCTGCTCAGTCATGCTCGACTCTTTGTGGCCCCATGGACACCAGCCCACCAGGCTTTTCTGTGCATGGGATTCTCGAGGCAGGAATCCTGGAGTGGGCCGCCATTCCCTTCTGCAGGGGCCTCTTCCTGACCCAGGGATTGAACCCAGGTCTCCTGCATTGCAGGTGGATTCTTCACTGACTGAGCCACCAGGGAAGCCCAATATTAATTATATTAGAAATGCTTCAGTAAAACACTCTGAGGCCCTACAAGAGAAATCCTCTCTACTCCCTGCCTCTCTGACCCCAGAGCTGCAGGGCCACCCGGTAGTGACCTAGACGGCTCCCCAGGGACTGGACAGCCCCACCACCACAGGGCACTCCACTTGGCGGGACCGCAGGACCTCGGGCACAGAGGGCCACGGGCAAAGGGTCTCCCTGGCTCCTTCACTGAGCTCCTGGCAATGGGAGGCCAGGAGAAGCCAGCCCACCCCAGGTGGGAGCTTCAGGTAACAGCTTCTATTTTACCTAAGAAATCAGGTAAAGCATGCATCCTGCTTCAAAACACACCCACGTTATACGCGCGCTTGTATTCACATTACGGTGTCTCGCCCACTGATTTTGCTGGCTTCTGGTCAGGCTGCCAATGCCCAAGAAGACACACCTACTTCCGGTGCCCACCACCCCCACCTGCTCCCCCAGCAGCCTCCTGGGGCCCACCTTCCTGAGATCCTGCACTACTGAGCCTCACTAAGCAGACCCGCCATGCACACTGCAACTCAGGCTTGCCTGTTCATGAGCAAACGCCCCTGTCCTGAGCTGGGATTCCAAAAGAATGAGACTGGCTGTTGGGAGATGGAGCCAGAGGGGAAACAGATGTGACAGAGCTAAGGCCAGGAGCCAGCTCAGGGTCAGGGGCCAGGACAGGGGCAGGGGCCAGGGCAGAGACAGGGCCCGGTTTCTTAACCACCCGGCCAGATCAGGTGTGCCTCAGTGCCTAATTTCTCCAAAAATCACAGCTAAGTCCTCAACATACACACACAGTCCACGGTGACGCCACAGAGAAATGTTCACTTTCCAGTCCGACCACTGAAAGGCGGCTGGATAACCAATGGCAACTGCCTCCTTTCTGCCCCATGTGTGCCCCAAGGGTGCCAGTGCTGCAGCTGGAAGGCAGGTGTGCACCCCGGTGCCCTGACCCAGCTCGGAGTGCTCAGCGGGGATGTGCCCGGACACTGGAGCCCGAGAAAGCCAGCCACAAGGCAGAAACAAGGGGTAGACGAAGTGAAGCTGCAGCGATACACTGCAGAGCATGGGCAGGCTTTCCCGCACGGGCAGGCTTTCCCACACAGGATCCAAGCTGGGGGCAAGGACGGCCATCCTGAGCGTGTTGGCGGCTGACAGATGAGACCTGCGTGCACCTCTCAAGAGGGGAAGCCACGAACACCCTGGGACAAGAGTGACCCGGGCACCCCATGCCCCCAGGCAAGGCCGGGAAGCTGGGGCTCTCTGGACCTCAGAAGCTGTGGGGGCTGCTCATGTCCCATCTCCCCTTTATCAGGAAGCTTAACCTGGGCCTTGATGGGCTGAAAAGGTGCAGGAAGTCCCTAAAGTGGCATGCACGTGGCATTTTTGAGTAAGCCTCTCTCACAGGGAAACATTAATAAAACAGAAAATAACTCTGCATCCTTAAGACCCTAGAGGTAGGGCAGCTGTCTCAGAGACAGGCTACACTACTGTCAATCCCAAGGGCCCCGCCCCACCTCTGACCTCTAAAGAGCACACCCAGACAGTGTTTCCACAACAGCTTAAACAAAACCCTGAGTAAGGCAGTCCCTGGAGCAGGAAGGCCTGGCAACGCTCAGCTACCCCCCCCTCGCCCCGTACCCCTGGAGCATAGGCCAGCACAGGACAAGGTGAGCCCAGGGGTGGGTGATGACAAGGGCCCAGGCAGAGGGGCGCCTGCAGGGACCCCGTCCCCTGTTCCTGATCCTCTCACCAGCTCAGGCCCCCCGGCACTGCACACAGNACAGGCTACACTACTGTCAATCCCAAGGGCCCCGCCCCACCTCTGACCTCTAAAGAGCACACCCAGACAGTGTTTCCACAACAGCTTAAACAAAACCCTGAGTAAGGCAGTCCCTGGAGCAGGAAGGCCTGGCAACGCCCAGCTACCCCCCCTCGCCCCGTACCCCTGGAGCACAGGCCAGCACAGGACAAGGTGAGCCCAGGGGTGGGTGACGACAAGGGCCCAGGCAGAGGGGCGCCTGCAGGGACCCCGTCCCCTGTTCCTGATCCTCTCACCAACTCAGGCCCCCCGGCACTGCACACAACCCCTCGTGGGACTGACGTGGTCCCAGGCCCAGGGCCCCTCCTGCTGTGGGAGCAATCCCTCCCCCAGCTCCCCAGGTATCAGCCCGACTTCAGGCCTTACGGAGAAATCCTGACCCTCGGCTCCCCTAGTTCAAAGGCCCCCAAACCTCTTCACATCATGGTGGGCAAAGAAAAGTGCCCATGCTCAGTACTGCCACTGTGCAGTTGGGGAGACAGCCCAGGCAATGGCAGGGCCGGGGCTGGAGGAGGCAGGCCCAGCTGTGGCTCAGCGCCAAGCGGCCGTCCTGAGCCCGGAGCTGGAGCAGAGTCGGTCCTGGGGAAGCGCGAGTGGCGCCTATTCTCTGATGATGGGCCACAGGGAACGGCCGGCGGCTCCCCACGGGGCTCAGCTCAGGAGACAGCCTCGCCCTGAGACGGGCGGGAGCACACACACAGGGACGCCATTCCTGTGGACCCCGCCCTGGGCGCGTNAAAGAAAAGTGCCCATGCTCAGTACTGCCACTGTGCAGTTGGGGAGCCAGCCCAGGCGATGGCAGGGCCGGGGCTGGAGGAGGCAGGCCCAGCTGTGGCTCAGCACACACACAGGGACGCCATTCCTGTGGACCCCGCCCTGGGCGCGTCTGAAGAACAGTACAACAGCAGGACGCAGAGGCCCCACCAAGATTCGTCTGCTCCTCGTGATGGCCCCCAGAGGGCACCAGCGGACAGGAGAAGCAGGGGCCAGGGTCAGAGGCTCCAGGAAGGGAGGACACCTTCCTTCGCTCCCAAAGCTGAACAGGGCCACCGCCACCCCTCAGAGGCAGCCAGGAGCTTCCTGTGGCGGCCGCGCAGCCCCGACTCAGGCAGGAGCACGAGCCTGGGATGAGGGAGCAGTTCAGAGCTGCGACAAGACGCAGCCCTGCCCACATCGGCGCCCCACTGAGGCCAGGGCACGCCGGCAGTCGGCACTGGCAGAGCAAAGAGCAGAGACGGGCAGCGGGAGCGGGTCACTGCACTCATGTGGCAGCCGCCCAGCCAGAGGAGGAGCCACGCAACACGCGTCCGGGGCCCCTCCATGCGGACTTGCGGGCTGAGGCTGCAGGGGAGAAGGGCCCCCCACGGGTGGGCTCAGAACAGAAGAGGGTGTGGGGCCCAGGGGGCCCACTGACCAACAGGCCCGAGGCCCCCACCTCGCCTGCCCTGCTCGCTGGGATGCGCCTCCAGGCCAGCCGGAGTGCTGGAACGTGGCGGCCAGGCGGCAGGACAAGAGCCGTGCCGATGGAGGAAGCCCTGCCATGCGGCAGCCTCAGGAGCTCAGCCTGCCGGAACCAGCAGGTCCTGCCCCACCCAGCCCCCCGCCCTGCACGGGGACAGCTCTCACAACCCTTGTGCCCGAGGACCCAACTGGCAGGGATCAAAGCACAGAGCACCTCCGCTTGGCGATGAGGAAGTGGGCAGGACTGAGCCACGAGGAGGGGTTTCAGCACCCAAGTGTCTGGGCGCCCTCGCCCTGGGATCTGCTCCTTNGCACGGGGACAGCTCTCACAACCCTCGTGCCCGAGGACCCAACTGGCAGGGATCAAAGCACAGAGTACCTCCGCTTGGCGATGAGGAAGTGGGCAGGACTGAGCCACGAGGAGGGGTTTCAGCACCCAAGCGTCTGGGCGCCCTCGCCCTGGGATCTGCTCCTCGACAGCGGGGGTGGGGTCAGCCTGGCCAGCAGCTCCTGTACACCCGACGGGACCACGACAGGAGCTGGCCGACCTGTGTCACAAATGTTCACGCGTGTGTCCGTCTGTGTGCGTGCGTGCCTGGGCATGTGTGCAAGCGAGGGCCGCCCTCGCCAAGGCTGCACCCCCAGAACCTCACTGTGGGCTGAAGAAGGGGGGCCCAGAGGGGGTCGCTGCGGCAGGGCTGGCCTACCACAGCTCCAGCGCCAGCAATGGGCACCTGCCCGCCCGCCCAGGCGCGCCCCCCACCCCCTGCAGACCTCCAGCTCCCTCCGCAGCTCCAGCTGTGCCTCCTCACACCATCCCCCGGGCCTGCCCGGCAGGGACCCCAGGGCCAGCCACACCACCAGGAGAGCCTCCACCTCCAGGCTCAGGGAAGAGTCCCCTCAAGAAAGAACTGCTCCTGGCAGGGAGGGTGCAGGCCAGAGGTTCTCTGCCTCCCCCTCGGGGGCACCTCCCACCCCAGGGAGGGGCCAGCACCCAGCACAGTGAGTAGGGACAGGGTGAAGCAGGCCTGCGCCACCCACCCCCCCAACTGCTGTCACAACGCGGCCAAGCCAGGGCTCTGTGCTCGGACTCTGCAACAGGGGAGGCCAGGGGAGAGGGCAGAGCGCCCCGGGGCGGTGTGGACCTGCGATTTTCCCGCCCAGCAGCGCAGCCCAGGACAAGGCCTGCGCTTCTGACCTAGGGTCCCAACCTGCGCATGAACACAAAAGCACCGGCTCAGACGCGCCGCCTGGCACAGGGGCAAGCCCCATCCATCAGGCTCCCTGTCTTGGTGTCAGCTGCCCCACAGTCGGCTGGGAGCAGGAAGGGGAGCCAAGCCACACAGGCGCAGGACGAACAGAGCGTGTTTAACCACAGCAGGGAGCCTGGCACAAAAGAAACACCACCAGACACAGGAGGAGGCTCCCATCCAGGGAACCGGAGCCCAGCAATAAGGGCATGTCCTCCTCTGGTGCAGCCTGGGAGGGCTGGGCCAGGCCCCTTGCGATCGCCCCTCAGCCCGATGACAATCCTCCACAGCAGAAACTCTCATGCCCACTTCGCAGATGGGAAGACTGAGGCACCCCAATGCATCAGCCCATTTGTCTCGTCCTGAGGCCCGCCACACAGAGGCTGAGGTGACAGGGCAGGCGGGGTGGACAGGACCAGCTCGGTACTGTCTCAGGATACCCCGGTGCGTGGCCACCTCCAAGAGCATCAGGCTGGCTGGAAGGGCCCAGCCCCCCATCTCCCGGTTCCGCTGTCCCTGCTCTAAGGACCGCTGCGTGGGACTACAGCACCCTGTGCATCAGCCATCGGAGGAGGGCAGGGAACCTCTCCCCACTGTGCCATCGGCCAGTAGCCCGACCTCCAGGGCCCAGCGCTGACCAGGCAGAGGAACAGAACCCAGGAGGCCAGCAGAGAGCCCTGGCCAAGGCCTCGCTTTCCGACCTCGCTGAGCCCTCCCTCCTCTTCGTGAACGGGAGCCAGTGCTCTCTTGGGAGCAGCCCGAGGCTCCATGAGACGGGGTCTATGAGACCGTTCAGCATGTCGCTGTGCACAGGGTGCCCACAGGCAGGCTGGTCTGAACTGCCGCCAGGGCTGCAGAGGACAAGGCCCGAGGGGGACACTGCCTACGGGCCCACCACAGCCTCCGCCCCTCCCTCTCCTCTCTCCCAGGAGGGCAGCTGACTCCCCAGCCAGCTTCTGGAAGAGGCTGACCCACACGGGGCACCTGGCACCCCTGGCTGGCCACAGCGACCTTTCAGAGTGGACGACGGGCCTCAGCCAGGGCAAGCAAGTGAGCCCAGGAAGCTCTGCTGTCCATCCTGGCAGACAGCGACCGGTGAGTGTGCAGTCCTGAGAGCACCTGGCATGGCCCCCCAATGCAGGGGGAAGAAACAAGCTCTTGATGAAGCTGCAGGGGAGCTGGATCAAGCCCTGCCTGAACACTGCCGCACCTGCACTTCCCCGAAAGCATGTCAGGCCACCCTGTGTGCTCAGAACCTGCTGTGGAGAGGTCCTCCCTGAGTGATGGGTCCCCTCTGAAAGCGAGCTCCTGCAGACACCTTCCTGCTCACGCTGAGAACCACTCACGGAGAACTCCTGGTCAAGTACAGGTCCCACCACCTCAGGGAGGACAGTCTGGTCCCAGCCTGTTCCTCTATCTGCCGAAAGCCACCTTATCCGACCGCACCGTCACCTGCCCCGGGGGCACACCTACAGAGCCACCCCCGGAGGGCTGTACCCCTGGGCGCCAGAAGCACCCACCTTTCTGTCTCTAAATCGCCCCCCTCCCCCCATCCTGGGAGCACATCCCCGGGAGTACTGCCACCAGGAGCCAGCCCCACGGCTCCATCCCGGCCCAGGCGCTCAGGCCGCACCGCTTCCCCGAGGCCGCGGCAGGTGAGGGGCACGCTGTCCTCAGGGTCCCGGCTGGTGCCTCCTCAACCACAGTGAAAAGAAGGGGAAACGCAAACTGGCAACTGGGTTTGCAATGCACGTCCACGTCGTCCCAGGAGGGGGCCCTCTGTGGATACTAGGAAGCGCCGTGGACATCCACCGCCCCAGCTCATGGACCACCTGGCAACCAGGGACCTCGGCACCGCTGGCTGGGGACAGATCCCGCAGCGTTCGGGACCCGCGTGGCGGCGGAGCAGCCCCTGCCCCCGCCAGGCCCGCACTGGGCGCCTCTCAGGCAGGGCAGCACTCTGGGAGCCAACACTTGAAGGCGTGCTGCTGAGCTTTCGAGAACAGGATCTCTGCGAGCNTGGGAGCAGGAAGGGGAGCCAAGCCACACAGGCGCAGGACGAACAGAGCGTGTTTAACCACAGCAGGGAGCCTGGCACAAAAGAAACACCACCAGACACAGGAGGAGGCTCCCATCCAGGGAACCGGAGCCCAGCAATAAGGGCACGTCCTCCTCTGGTGCAGCCTGGGAGGGCTGGGCCAGGCCCCTTGCGATCGCCCCTCAGCCCGATGACAATCCTCCACAGCAGAAACTCTCATGCCCACTTCGCAGATGGGAAGACTGAGGCACCCCAATGCATCAGCCCATTTGTCTCGTCCTGAGGCCCGCCACACAGAGGCTGAGGTGACAGGGCAGGCGGGGTGGACAGGACCAGCTCGGTACTGTCTCAGGACACCCCGGTGCGTGGCCACCTCCAAGAGCATCAGGCTGGCTGGAAGGGCCCAGCCCCCCATCTCCCGGCTCCGCTGTCCCTGCTCTAAGGACCGCTGCGTGGGACTACCGCACCCTGCGCGTCAGCCATCAGAGGAGGGCAGGGAACCTCTCCCCACTGTGCCATCGGCCAGTAGCCCGACCTCCAGGGCCCAGCGCTGACCAGGCAGAGGAACAGAACCCAGGAGGCCAGCAGAGAGCCCTGGCCAAGGCCTCGCTTTCCGACCTCGCTGAGCCCTCCCTCCTCTTCGTGAACGGGAGCCAGTGCTCTCTTGGGAGCAGCCCGAGGCTCCATGAGACGGGGTCTATGAGACAGTTCAGCATGTCGCTGTGCACAGGGTGCCCACAGGCAGGCTGGTCTGAACTGCCGCCAGGGCTGCAGAGGACAAGGCCCGAGGGGGACACTGCNGGCCAGTGCTCTCTTGGGAGCAGCCCGAGGCTCCATGAGACGGGGTCTATGAGACCGTTCAGCATGTCGCTGTGCACAGGGTGCCCACAGGCAGGCTGGTCTGAACTGCCGCCAGGGCTGCAGAGGACAAGGCCCGAGGGGGACACTGCCTACGGGCCCACCACAGCCTCCGCCCCTCCCTCTCCTCTCTCCCAGGAGGGCAGCTGACTCCCCAGCCAGCTTCTGGAAGAGGCTGACCCACACGGGGCACCCGGCACCCCTGGCTGGCCACAGCGACCGTTCAGAGTGGACGACGGGCCTCAGCCAGGGCAAGCAAGTGAGCCCAGGAAGCTCTGCTGTCCATCCTGGCAGACAGCGACCGGTGAGCGTGCAGTCCTGAGAGCACCTGGCATGGCCAGCTCAGCACCGGGAAGTGGACTCCCCCAACNCCTTTCAGAGTGGACGACGGGCCTCAGCCAGGGCAAGCAAGTGAGCCCAGGAAGCTCTGCTGTCCATCCTGGCAGACAGCGACCGGTGAGTGTGCAGTCCTGAGAGCACCTGGCATGGCCCCCCAATGCAGGGGGAAGAAACAAGCTCTTGATGAAGCTGCAGGGGAGCTGGATCAAGCCCTGCCTGAACACTGCCGCACCTGCACTTCCCCGAAAGCATGTCAGGCCACCCTGTGTGCTCAGAACCTGCTGTGGAGAGGTCCTCCCTGAGTGATGGGTCCCCTCTGAAAGCGAGCTCCTGCAGACACCTTCCTGCTCACGCTGAGAACCACTCACGGAGAACTCCTGGTCAAGTACAGGTCCCACCACCTCAGGGAGGACAGTCTGGTCCCAGCCTGTTCCTCTATCTGCCGAAAGCCACCTTATCCGACCGCACCGTCACCTGCCCCGGGGGCACACCTACAGAGCCACCCCCGGAGGGCTGTACCCCTGGGCGCCAGAAGCACCCACCTTTCTGTCTCTAAATCGCCCCCCTCCCCCCATCCTGGGAGCACATCCCCGGGAGTACTGCCACCAGGAGCCAGCCCCACGGCTCCATCCCGGCCCAGGCGCTCAGGCCGCACTGCTTCCCCGAGGCCGCGGCAGGTGAGGGGCACGCTGTCCTCAGGGTCCCGGCTGGTGCCTCCTCAACAACAGTGAAAAGAAGGGGAAACGCAAACTGGCAACTGGGTTTGCAATGCACGTCCACGTCGTCCCAGGAGGGGGCCCTCTGTGGATACTAGGAAGCGCCGTGGACATCCACCGCCCCAGCTCATGGACCACCTGGCAACCAGGGACCTCGGCACCGCTGGCTGGGGACAGATCCCGCAGCGTTCGGGACCCGCGTGGCGGCGGAGCAGCCCCTGCCCCCGCCAGGCCCGCACTGGGCGCCTCTCAGGCAGGGCAGCACTCTGGGAGCCAACACTTGAAGGCGTGCTGCTGAGCTTTCGAGAACAGGATCTCTGCGAGCCACGAAAGGGTGCCTGCGAGGATGAAGACAGACAACAACTGGCTCCCAAACGTGACTGAGGTCCTCCAGGGAGGTGCTCGCCCAGCCGTGACTTCAGCAGACGCAGGCAGAGATGCCTGGAGCTGGCGTGGGGGCCTCAGGGGGCCTGCGAGTGCGTAGCTGAGATCAAAGGCCCGGCCGCCAGCCCTCCCCTGCAGACAGCATCCCACTGAGATCCGGCCTGGGGAGAGGCTCCCGGCCGCCCGGGAGCAGCCCCCTCCACCCCTGCCAGGACACCCAGCTCACAGAGAGGAGGCAGCCCCGCTGGGCGAGCGCACATGAAGCTGCGCCCTCCGGCCCAGCTGCCTCCACACCCGGGTCTGTCCTCTGCACCCCCGTGCCACAGGAAGCCCGGATGGCTGTGGACACCGTCCTGAACGCCTGCTGCTGGACACGCAGCACGCCCACAGGCGGGACCCACACCCATAGGGCAAGGTCCGAGGAGCCACGAGGAGAGGAGGCCCCCGAGACGAGAGCAGAGGCCCACCGCGTGCCTCTGCGTTTCAGCTCCATCCTCTTCATGAAGAGAGGAATTCTGAACACAGGCGCTCCCTCAAGATGCACCCAAGTGTGGATGAAGACAATCCTCTCTGACAGAGACACACTTCCTCGGGGGAGGGTTTAGGGGACACCTTTTACACTGCGGGTCGCCAACTCCAAACCCCCGAGGTCAGCCCTCCACCAGCCCTGGGCGGGGAGGTGTGGAGCAGGACAGCAGCAGCCCCACGCACCCTGGGGCCTCCCAGCCAGAAGGACGGGGAGAGGTCAGAGGTCACGCTTAGGCCACTGCAAATCAAGCCAGATGCGGATCACAAAGGTGAAAGGGAAACAAGTTCTCGCTAGGAGACAGGAGGCTCACAAGCACACCCTGCGACAAGCCCCGCGGCGTGGCCTCCAGCCCGGATGGCCGGGAAGGAGCCTCGCTTCAGGCCTCACACTGGCAAAGGCAGGCTTTCCAAAGAACGGGGCTGCAACAGCAACTGCGGGATTTTGGTGCGGAACGCTGCGTGAATCCCTAGCAGAGAGGGCTCTGGTCCACTGGAGCACTGCCCAGGCTTCTCCAAGACCCTCCTCACAGGCCACACCCCGGGAGCACTGCCCTCTGCACTTCCCAAAGTCAACTACAGGCCCCTGCCTTGGGGGGTTGTCTGCGTCCGCAGCCCCAGAGCTGGGGGGCGGGCTCACCAGGGCCCCCAACCCCTCAGCCCCGAGGCTGGAACCTCCATTCTGTGAGGGCCCTGAGCACCATCTTGGAAGCCACCCCCCCCACCCTCCTCGAGAGGCCCGGGCTCTGCTGACATCCTACTCCAGCCGTGACCCCAAAGGGTCTACCGGGAAGCCCCTCAGGGGCCAGAGGGGCTCAGAGCAGGCTCCCTCCTGATGTTTAAGACCAACAGCTGGATGAGACGCTGGCTCGGGCCCCTTCCAGAATGTTCCTGATGCTGACTGCCAAGGCTTGGGTCCTGATGGCTACTCTTAGGAGTCTTGGGCCTGGGAGAGGGCTCCAGGTCACACAGGTGGCGGGGAGGGAGGAAGAGCCACCCCACCGGAGGATGTGGGACCAGGACCCCTGCCCCTCAGTATGGGCCGCCCCAGCTGAGCAGGGCTCCCCTTCCAGCCCGCCTCCCCCATCCCAGCCTCCCACGGCCTGGAGCACCTGCGTGGGGTTACCCCACCCCCAGGCCGCCCGATCAACGACTCAGCTCCCTGTGGCTGGGCCCTGACCAAGATGGAGCCTCGGGAACCGCCTCTGGGCCCCTCGACACCAGAGCATCTGTTAGCTCCCTCCTCACTCGCGGAAAACATCCTGCGTGGGTGAGATGCAGACTGCTTGCAAAATTCTTGTTGTTCGCTCAGTCATGTTTGGCTCTTTGCGACCCCATGGACTGTACCCGCCAGGCTCCTCTGTCCATGGGATTCTCCAGGCAAGAATACTGGAGTGGGTTGCCATTTCCTCCTCCAGGGGATCTTCCCGACCTAGGGATGGAACCTGCATCTCCTGCAATGGCAGGCGGATTCTTAACCACTGAGCAACTAATCAATTAGAAACTTTCTAGAAACAGGCTCACTCTCACCACCACCACCCTTCACACTCCCCTGTCAAAGTCAGGGTAGCAGAACGGGGTAGCAGCATGGCACAGAGTCACCAAAACTTCTCTCCCCGAGTTTGAAAAAGACCCACTGCAGCCAAGAGCACCATGCCAGCCAGGTGACGGCCGCTCCCAAAAGATCACGCAGCTCCACCAAGCACGGGCACAAAACCCTCCCACTTGTAAGGCCACCTCGGGCTTTTAGGCCCTAAGAACTGACTGACTGTTTCAAGCCCAAACAGCAATCCAGCAGAAGCACTTGACCCACAGACAGAACACTTCATAAACAGTGGTGAACAGACACAGCCTAACACTCGTGTTTTTAAAGGGAGCAGACTCCAAAGTGTTCAAAGACATGACTGTATGAAGGTATCACGTTAAAATGACGAGGTTAAACAAGAAAAGATGAAATATTGTCATTAACTGTGATCTGGAACCAGCAGGGGAAAGAGCCTGTGATGGAGGCAGCGGCTGGCCGCTGGGAGCACGGGCCCCGGGCCTCCGGCCGAGGTCGCACTGCGCGCTGTGTGTACGAGGGCCCCGTTGGCCACTTGGCAGCTGCGAGTTTAAAGCTGTTCCTCCTCTCGATCCTCTCTGCATCAGAAACCCACTTCCCTTGCATCTACTTAAGAGCATATGATCTCTGGAACCAGGAGTCCCCAGACTGATGTGGGAGAAAGCAGGCAGTCCCAGCACTCGGGCAGATAGCCGGCAGCTCCTTGAAGTCAAGGGGCCAGCCCGCACCAGGCTCTCCTCCTGGTCCCGCGCGGTACCCTGCAGCCAGCCGCCCAGCTGCTCACGCGGACACTGCCAGGCGCCGAGCACCAGGCCGGCAGGAGGCCCTCGGGGAACCCTCGCCCACAGAGGCCCCTGCCAGTAAGAAAGGTGGCAGCCAACGGCCAGTGTCGCAATGAGCCACCGAAATCACACAGCAAGTCCCGCTGGGGAGGAGGGAGAGGGTATGGGACCATGCCCAACGGGGACCGAAGGCGCTGCTGGGACTGAGGGGCCAGAGAAGACACCAGATAGAGACAGGCAGTTCCAAGAACTGGGAACAGTGTGTGCAAAGGCCCAGGGGCCAAGAGGGCTTGCAGGCAGCAGGGACGCAAGCAGACGGGCAGGACAGGGGCTACGGGTGAGGAGGCGGAACAGAGGGAAGGATCACAGGCCTTCCAGGATCCTGCCGCACGGCAGGGCATGAGCATGGGAATGGCCGGATGGGTCTGCCCTGGTCACGGCCACCCAGGTACCATCTGCACAGCGCAACCCGGGTCAGAGCCTGCCAGACCCAGGAGGCCAGCACTGCCTCGGAGAGCTTACGAGACCCAGAGAAGCAGATTCCCTCGATTCTTCAATGCTAAGCACGTGTATCAACTTACCAAGGATTTTGCTTTCCTCCCTTATAAACAATGAGGTTGAAGAGTATTCTCCCCTCCCCCATTGAAATATTACACTTTTTAAGAGATTACTATTAAAGAGCCATACATGCTGACAGAAATCATTTTTATATATTGTGTAAAATTTAAATAATATCACCAAATATAAAAGGGGCTTCCCTGATAGCTCAGTTGGTAAAGAATCTGTCTGCAATGGAGAAGACCTCAGTTCAATTCCTGGGTCGGGAAGACACCCTGGAGAAGGGATAGGCTACCCACTCCAGTATTCTGGCCTGCAGAACTCCATGGACTGCATAGTCCCTAGGGCNCATGAAGCTGCGCCCTCCGGCCCAGCTGCCTCCACACCCGGGTCTGTCCTCTGCACCCCCGTGCCACAGGAAGCCCGGATGGCTGTGGACACCGTCCTGAACGCCTGCTGCTGGACACGCAGCACGCCCACAGGCGGGACCCACACCCATAGGGCAAGGTCCGAGGAGCCACGAGGAGAGGAGGCCCCCGAGACGAGAGCAGAGGCCCACCGCGTGCCTCTGCGTTTCAGCTCCATCCTCTTCATGAAGAGAGGAATTCTGAACACAGGCGCTCCCTCAAGATGCACCCAAGTGTGGATGAAGACAATCCTCTCTGACAGAGACACACTTCCTCGGGGGAGGGTTTAGGGGACACCTTTTACACTGCGGGTCGCCAACTCCAAACCCCCGAGGTCAGCCCTCCACCAGCCCTGGGCGGGGAGGTGTGGAGCAGGACAGCAGCAGCCCCACGCACCCTGGGGCCTCCCAGCCAGAAGGACGGGGAGAGGTCAGAGGTCACGCTTAGGCCACTGCAAATCAAGCCAGATGCGGATCACAAAGGTGAAAGGGAAACAAGTTCTCGCTAGGAGACAGGAGGCTCACAAGCACACCCTGCGACAAGCCCCGCGGCGTGGCCTCCAGCCCGGATGGCCGGGAAGGAGCCTCGCTTCAGGCCTCACACTGGCAAAGGCAGGCTTTCCAAAGAACGGGGCTGCAACAGCAACTGCGGGATTTTGGTGCGGAACGCTGCGTGAATCCCTAGCAGAGAGGGCTCTGGTCCACTGGAGCACTGCCCAGGCTTCTCCAAGACCCTCCTCACAGGCCACACCCCCGGAGCGCTGCCCTCTGCACTTCCCAAAGTCAACTACAGGCCCCTGCCCTGGGGGGTTGTCTGCGTCCGCAGCCCCAGAGCTGGGGGGCGGGCTCACCAGGGCCCCCAACCCCTCAGCCCCGAGGCTGGAACCTCCATTCTGTGAGGGCCCTGAGCACCATCTTGGAAGCCACCCCCCCCACCCTCCTCGAGAGGCCCGGGCTCTGCTGACATCCTACTCCAGCCGTGACCCCAAAGGGTCTACCGGGAAGCCCCTCAGGGGCCAGAGGGGCTCAGAGCAGGCTCCCTCCTGATGTTTAAGACCAACAGCTGGATGAGACGCTGGCTCGGGCCCCTTCCAGAATGTTCCTGATGCTGACTGCCAAGGCTTGGGTCCTGATGGCTACTCTTAGGAGTCTTGGGCCTGGGAGAGGGCTCCAGGTCACACAGGTGGCGGGGAGGGAGGAAGAGCCACCCCACCGGAGGATGTGGGACCAGGACCCCTGCCCCTCAGTATGGGCCGCCCCAGCTGAGCAGGGCTCCCCTTCCAGCCCGCCTCCCCCATCCCAGCCTCCCACGGCCTGGAGCACCTGCGTGGGGTTACCCCACCCCCAGGCCGCCCGATCAACGACTCAGCTCCCTGTGGCTGGGCCCTGACCAAGATGGAGCCTCGGGAACCGCCTCTGGGCCCCTCGACACCAGAGCATCTGTTAGCTCCCTCCTCACTCGCGGAAAACATCCTGCGTGGGTGAGATGCAGACTGCTTGCAAAATTCTTGTTGTTCGCTCAGTCATGTTTGGCTCTTTGCGACCCCATGGACTGTACCCGCCAGGCTCCTCTGTCCATGGGATTCTCCAGGCAAGAATACTGGAGTGGGTTGCCATTTCCTCCTCCAGGGGATCTTCCCGACCTAGGGATGGAACCTGCATCTCCTGCAATGGCAGGCGGATTCTTAACCACTGAGCAACTAATCAATTAGAAACTTTCTAGAAACAGGCTCACTCTCACCACCACCACCCTTCACACTCCCCTGTCAAAGTCAGGGTAGCAGAACGGGGTAGCAGCATGGCACAGAGTCACCAAAACTTCTCTCCCCGAGTTTGAAAAAGACCCACTGCAGCCAAGAGCACCATGCCAGCCAGGTGACGGCCGCTCCCAAAAGATCACGCAGCTCCACCAAGCACGGGCACAAAACCCTCCCACTTGTAAGGCCACCTCGGGCTTTTAGGCCCTAAGAACTGACTGACTGTTTCAAGCCCAAACAGCAATCCAGCAGAAGCACTTGACCCACAGACAGAACACTTCATAAACAGTGGTGAACAGACACAGCCTAACACTCGTGTTTTTAAAGGGAGCAGACTCCAAAGTGTTCAAAGACATGACTGTATGAAGGTATCACGTTAAAATGACGAGGTTAAACAAGAAAAGATGAAATATTGTCATTAACTGTGATCTGGAACCAGCAGGGGAAAGAGCCTGTGATGGAGGCAGCGGCTGGCCGCTGGGAGCACGGGCCCCGGGCCTCCGGCCGAGGTCGCACTGCGCGCTGTGTGTACGAGGGCCCCGTTGGCCACTTGGCAGCTGCGAGTTTAAAGCTGTTCCTCCTCTCGATCCTCTCTGCATCAGAAACCCACTTCCCTTGCATCTACTTAAGAGCATATGATCTCTGGAACCAGGAGTCCCCAGACTGATGTGGGAGAAAGCAGGCAGTCCCAGCACTCGGGCAGATAGCCGGCAGCTCCTTGAAGTCAAGGGGCCAGCCCGCACCAGGCTCTCCTCCTGGTCCCGCGCGGTACCCTGCAGCCAGCCGCCCAGCTGCTCACGCGGACACTGCCAGGCGCCGAGCACCAGGCCGGCAGGAGGCCCTCGGGGAACCCTCGCCCACAGAGGCCCCTGCCAGTAAGAAAGGTGGCAGCCAACGGCCAGTGTCGCAATGAGCCACCGAAATCACACAGCAAGTCCCGCTGGGGAGGAGGGAGAGGGTATGGGACCATGCCCAACGGGGACCGAAGGCGCTGCTGGGACTGAGGGGCCAGAGAAGACACCAGATAGAGACAGGCAGTTCCAAGAACTGGGAACAGTGTGTGCAAAGGCCCAGGGGCCAAGAGGGCTTGCAGGCAGCAGGGACGCAAGCAGACGGGCAGGACAGGGGCTACGGGTGAGGAGGCGGAACAGAGGGAAGGATCACAGGCCTTCCAGGATCCTGCCGCACGGCAGGGCATGAGCATGGGAATGGCCGGATGGGTCTGCCCTGGTCACGGCCACCCAGGTACCATCTGCACAGCGCAACCCGGGTCAGAGCCTGCCAGACCCAGGAGGCCAGCACTGCCTCGGAGAGCTTACGAGACCCAGAGAAGCAGATTCCCTCGATTCTTCAATGCTAAGCACGTGTATCAACTTACCAAGGATTTTGCTTTCCTCCCTTATAAACAATGAGGTTGAAGAGTATTCTCCCCTCCCCCATTGAAATATCACACTTTTTAAGAGATTACTATTAAAGAGCCATACATGCTGACAGAAATCATTTTTATATATTGTGTAAAATTTAAATAATATCACCAAATATAAAAGGGGCTTCCCTGATAGCTCAGTTGGTAAAGAATCTGTCTGCAATGGAGAAGACCTCAGTTCAATTCCTGGGTCGGGAAGACACCCTGGAGAAGGGATAGGCTACCCACTCCAGTATTCTGGCCTGCAGAACTCCATGGACTGCATAGTCCCTAGGGCAGCAAAGTCAGACACGACTGAGTGACTTCCACTTACTTCACAAACATAAAGAGACAGTGAAAGTTGCTCATATCCCATTTTCCTGGCACCCCAGAAAGCCACTGCTGTCATTCTGGAGACCCGTGAACTTGAACAGCAGAAAGGTTGGGTCCCCTGGGTACTGTTCCAGACCTCCTTTTTCCTTTCACTTAACACGCTGAATGCTTCTGCTGCCCAGCAAGCCTGCACAGAGATTTCCACAGGACAAAAATACCAAAATATATTTAGTAAGTATCACCTTTATAAACAATGTAGCAGTAACATTCTGTACATATCTGGATAATCATGTGCTTATCACATTCTTCCTAGAAATAAATTCCAATAAATAGAATAGCTGTAAGAAAAGGAATACCCATTTAAAAATCTGACACAGAAACTTTTCCTGAGNTTCCTTTCACTTAACACGCTGAATGCTTCTGCTGCCCAGCAAGCCTGCACAGAGATTTCCACAGGACAAAAATACCAAAATGTATTTAGTAAGTATCACCTTTATAAACAATGTAGCAGTAACATTCTGTACATATCTGGATAACCATGTGCTTATCACATTCTTCCTAGAAATAAATTCCAATAAATAGAATAGCTGGAAGAAAAGGAATAGCCATTTAAAAATCTGACACAGAAATTTTTCCTGAGAGTAACCAAGTAATTAATAACTGACAAAGGCCAAAGCTTACATGCGGTTACATGTGCCAGACTACTCTAAGCACTTTCCATATATTAGCTTATTTAAATCTCACAAAACCCATGGAAGATAAGAATTACTATTATCACCATCAACAGCTGCTGTCCAACAGCCTGTGCTGATATGGGGGCATAAGCAAATGCTTCCAGCGGAAGTTTTCTATCAGGAAAGCCGGGTCTTTTTACCGTCAGCCACTGTGATTCACAGACACATGCGCTCTGCTCATCATACAATAGCGATGGTCACCGTTTTCTTAATGGTTTGTTAAAGCTCATTACATATTGACTATCAACCTTCTGTAAACATAATATGCTATAGAGTTGGTTTTTTCTTTTCTCTCACTATCCCTTAACCTCACTTATGGAATCTTTTGACAAGGAGAATTTTCTTTAACTCTTAAGAGTGTTAAATNCATGAAGCTGCGCCCTCCGGCCCAGCTGCCTCCACACCCGGGTCTGTCCTCTGCACCCCCGTGCCACAGGAAGCCCGGATGGCTGTGGACACCGTCCTGAACGCCTGCTGCTGGACACGCAGCACGCCCACAGGCGGGACCCACACCCATAGGGCAAGGTCCGAGGAGCCACGAGGAGAGGAGGCCCCCGAGACGAGAGCAGAGGCCCACCGCGTGCCTCTGCGTTTCAGCTCCATCCTCTTCATGAAGAGAGGAATTCTGAACACAGGCGCTCCCTCAAGATGCACCCAAGTGTGGATGAAGACAATCCTCTCTGACAGAGACACACTTCCTCGGGGGAGGGTTTAGGGGACACCTTTTACACTGCGGGTCGCCAACTCCAAACCCCCGAGGTCAGCCCTCCACCAGCCCTGGGCGGGGAGGTGTGGAGCAGGACAGCAGCAGCCCCACGCACCCTGGGGCCTCCCAGCCAGAAGGACGGGGAGAGGTCAGAGGTCACGCTTAGGCCACTGCAAATCAAGCCAGATGCGGATCACAAAGGTGAAAGGGAAACAAGTTCTCGCTAGGAGACAGGAGGCTCACAAGCACACCCTGCGACAAGCCCCGCGGCGTGGCCTCCAGCCCGGATGGCCGGGAAGGAGCCTCGCTTCAGGCCTCACACTGGCAAAGGCAGGCTTTCCAAAGAACGGGGCTGCAACAGCAACTGCGGGATTTTGGTGCGGAACGCTGCGTGAATCCCTAGCAGAGAGGGCTCTGGTCCACTGGAGCACTGCCCAGGCTTCTCCAAGACCCTCCTCACAGGCCACACCCCCGGAGCGCTGCCCTCTGCACTTCCCAAAGTCAACTACAGGCCCCTGCCTTGGGGGGTTGTCTGCGTCCGCAGCCCCAGAGCTGGGGGGCGGGCTCACCAGGGCCCCCAACCCCTCAGCCCCGAGGCTGGAACCTCCATTCTGTGAGGGCCCTGAGCACCATCTTGGAAGCCACCCCCCCCACCCTCCTCGAGAGGCCCGGGCTCTGCTGACATCCTACTCCAGCCGTGACCCCAAAGGGTCTACCGGGAAGCCCCTCAGGGGCCAGAGGGGCTCAGAGCAGGCTCCCTCCTGATGTTTAAGACCAACAGCTGGATGAGACGCTGGCTCGGGCCCCTTCCAGAATGTTCCTGATGCTGACTGCCAAGGCTTGGGTCCTGATGGCTACTCTTAGGAGTCTTGGGCCTGGGAGAGGGCTCCAGGTCACACAGGTGGCGGGGAGGGAGGAAGAGCCACCCCACCGGAGGATGTGGGACCAGGACCCCTGCCCCTCAGTATGGGCCGCCCCAGCTGAGCAGGGCTCCCCTTCCAGCCCGCCTCCCCCATCCCAGCCTCCCACGGCCTGGAGCACCTGCGTGGGGTTACCCCACCCCCAGGCCGCCCGATCAAAGACTCAGCTCCCTGTGGCTGGGCCCTGACCAAGACGGAGCCTCGGGAACCGCCTCTGGGCCCCTCGACACCAGAGCATCTGTTAGCTCCCTCCTCACTCGCGGAAAACATCCTGCGTGGGTGAGATGCAGACTGCTTGCAAAATTCTTGTTGTTCGCTCAGTCATGTTTGGCTCTTTGCGACCCCATGGACTGTACCCGCCAGGCTCCTCTGTCCATGGGATTCTCCAGGCAAGAATACTGGAGTGGGTTGCCATTTCCTCCTCCAGGGGATCTTCCCGACCTAGGGATGGAACCTGCATCTCCTGCAATGGCAGGCGGATTCTTAACCACTGAGCAACTAATCAATTAGAAACTTTCTAGAAACAGGCTCACTCTCACCACCACCACCCTTCACCCTCCCCTGTCAAAGTCAGGGGAGAAGAACGGGGTAGCAGCATGGCACAGAGTCACCAAAACTTCTCTCCCCGAGTTTGAAAAAGACCCACTGCAGCCAAGAGCACCATGCCAGCCAGGTGACGGCCGCTCCCAAAAGATCACGCAGCTCCACCAAGCACGGGCACAAAACCCTCCCACTTGTAAGGCCACCTCGGGCTTTTAGGCCCTAAGAACTGACTGACTGTTTCAAGCCCAAACAGCAATCCAGCAGAAGCACTTGACCCACAGACAGAACACTTCATAAACAGTGGTGAACAGACACAGCCTAACACTCGTGTTTTTAAAGGGAGCAGACTCCAAAGTGTTCAAAGACATGACTGTATGAAGGTATCACGTTAAAATGACGAGGTTAAACAAGAAAAGATGAAATATTGTCATTAACTGTGATCTGGAACCAGCAGGGGAAAGAGCCTGTGATGGAGGCAGCGGCTGGCCGCTGGGAGCACGGGCCCCCGGCCTCCGGCCGAGGTCACACTGCGCGCTGTGTGTACGAGGGCCCCGTTGGCCACTTGGCAGCTGCGAGTTTAAAGCTGTTCCTCCTCTCGATCCTCTCTGCATCAGAAACCCACTTCCCTTGCATCTACTTAAGAGCATATGATCTCTGGAACCAGGAGTCCCCAGACTGATGTGGGAGAAAGCAGGCAGTCCCAGCACTCGGGCAGATAGCCGGCAGCTCCTTGAAGTCAAGGGGCCAGCCCGCACCAGGCTCTCCTCCTGGTCCCGCGCGGTACCCTGCAGCCAGCCGCCCAGCTGCTCACGCGGACACTGCCAGGCGCCGAGCACCAGGCCGGCAGGAGGCCCTCGGGGAACCCTCGCCCACAGAGGCCCCTGCCAGTAAGAAAGGTGGCAGCCAACGGCCAGTGTCGCAATGAGCCACCGAAATCACACAGCAAGTCCCGCTGGGGAGGAGGGAGAGGGTATGGGACCATGCCCAACGGGGACCGAAGGCGCTGCTGGGACTGAGGGGCCAGAGAAGACACCAGATAGAGACAGGCAGTTCCAAGAACTGGGAACAGTGTGTGCAAAGGCCCAGGGGCCAAGAGGGCTTGCAGGCAGCAGGGACGCAAGCAGACGGGCAGGACAGGGGCTACGGGTGAGGAGGCGGAACAGAGGGAAGGATCACAGGCCTTCCAGGATCCTGCCGCACGGCAGGGCATGAGCATGGGAATGGCCGGATGGGTCTGCCCTGGTCACGGCCACCCAGGTACCATCTGCACAGCGCAACCCGGGTCAGAGCCTGCCAGACCCAGGAGGCCAGCACTGCCTCGGAGAGCTTACGAGACCCAGAGAAGCAGATTCCCTCGATTCTTCAATGCTAAGCACGTGTATCAACTTACCAAGGATTTTGCTTTCCTCCCTTATAAACAATGAGGTTGAAGAGTATTCTCCCCTCCCCCATTGAAATATCACACTTTTTAAGAGATTACTATTAAAGAGCCATACATGCTGACAGAAATCATTTTTATATATTGTGTAAAATTTAAATAATATCACCAAATATAAAAGGGGCTTCCCTGATAGCTCAGTTGGTAAAGAATCTGTCTGCAATGGAGAAGACCTCAGTTCAATTCCTGGGTCGGGAAGACACCCTGGAGAAGGGATAGGCTACCCACTCCAGTATTCTGGCCTGCAGAACTCCATGGACTGTATAGTCCCTAGGGCAGCAAAGTCAGACACGACTGAGTGACTTCCACTTACTTCACAAACATAAAGAGACAGTGAAAGTTGCTCACATCCCATTTTCCTGGCGCCCCAGAAAGCCACTGCTGTCATTCTGGAGACCCGTGAACTTGAACAGCAGAAAGGGTTGGGTCCCCTGGGTACTGTTCCAGACCTCCTTTTTCCTTTCACTTAACACGCTGAATGCTTCTGCTGCCCAGCAAGCCTGCACAGAGATTTCCACAGGACAAAAATACCAAAATATATTTAGTAAGTATCACCTTTATAAACAATGTAGCAGTAACATTCTGTACATATCTGGATAATCATGTGCTTATCACATTCTTCCTAGAAATAAATTCCAATAAATAGAATAGCTGTAAGAAAAGGAATACCCATTTAAAAATCTGACACAGAAACTTTTCCTGAGAGTAACCAAGTAATTAATAACTGATAAAGGCCAAAGCTTACATGCGGTTACATGTGCCAGACTACTCTAAGCACTTTCCATATATTAGCTTATTTAAATCTCACAAAACCCATGGAAGATAAGAATTACTATTATCACCATCAACAGCTGCTGTCCAACAGCCTGTGCTGATATGGGGGCATAAGCAAATGCTTCCAGCGGAAGTTTTCTATCAGGAAAGCCGGGTCTTTTTACCGTCAGCCACTGTGATTCACAGACACATGCGCTCTGCTCATCATACAATAGCGATGGTCACCGTTTTCTTAATGGTTTGTTAAAGCTCTTTACATATTGACTATCAACCTTCTGTAAACATAATATGCTATAGAGTTGGTTTTTTCTTTTCTCTCACTATCCCTTAACCTCACTTATGGAATCTTTTGACAAGGAGAATTTTCTTTAACTCTTAAGAGTGTTAAATCTGTCGACATTTTCTTTAAAGTTTCTGGCTTACTGTTACAATATGAATGGATTAAGTCAGTGGTTTTTCAAAGTTTCTGGTCTTTGGGATGCTCTCTTCCAAGGCAATCCCACAGACAGAAGGGTGGGGGCCACTGCACTCTGTCTGCAGTGGGCGGGGGCGCCAGGTGCCCCCCCCCACCCGCCTGCAGGCGGCCCCAGAAGAGCCCAGCGTGGGGCCAACCACCGCTGGTCAACGGGACCATCCGGAGCCTTCCCAGCATAGAACACAGCAAGAAACCCTACGAAACACAGACACGCCTATGACTGCTCAACACCACCCAACACAACCACGCCTAAAAGGTGCTCCAAACGGCCCTCTTCTCAAAGAGGCTGTGCTCTCCCAAACACCTGCATGGACGATGCTGAGCGTCAGCTTCAAGACCATCAGGGGCCCAGAGCAGAGGCGTGGGAGAGGAGGAGTCCGCTTCGGGGGCTTAGCACAAACAGGGGCACCAGGTGCCACGTTTTCAGGTCCATCTCAGGCTCCTCCTCTGCAAAATGGGTGTGGTAAGAGGAGCGACCTCCTAAGGCTGTGGGGAGAGAGAAATGGGGTATCCGTGGTGACTACTTACGACGGCACATGGCCCCAAGTAGCTGCTCACTAAGCGGGAGCTACTGGCCTAAGCTACACTCACAGCTGCCCCTTGAACACCGCGGGGGAGAGGGGTGCCAGCCTCACACACAGTGGGGAACCCAAGGATAACTTTATAGTCAGCCCTCTGTATCCACAGCTCCACAGCCCAGATTCAGACAACAGCAGACTGAGTAGTATTCACTGAAAAAATCCACGAAGTGGCCCCACGTGCTTCAAGTTCACGGTGTTCAAGGGTCAACTGGACGAGTGCAATCATCTCCTCACTAGGAAAGAGAACCAGGCTGGCTCCACCTCTGCTGATACAGGGGCCAGTCCACCCCGCTGTGACGGGAGGCAACCTGTGTGGGGCCCTGGCCCTTCACTGGAAGGAACCAAGAAGGCCCGTCAGTTAGAAAAGGCGGCCGAGAGCCCACCCCGCTCCCGAAACAGAGCCACCTACCCCATCTCCTCAGTCACACGAGCCCAAGAGACGAAAATGACCTCCTAACAACTCGCTGATCTGAGCTTGGTGATGCATCTCCCCAAAGAAATGGCCTGTGAACACACGGTGCTGAGGCGTGTGAAGACGCTGCGCCACTTCTGACACAGGGCCCCTCGTCTGATTTGAACCAGAGACCCTTTGCTTTTCTCTACCTCAAGGCCAAAAGACCACAACCCATTGCACACAGCAACGTATCCCAACTGACCGTCTGAAACTCAAACCAAGCCCCCTCCAGACTGGCTCCCCAGCCCCCACCCCAGGACCAGCAAGGGCCGCAACCACGGGGCAGAACTTGCCCTCCGGCTAGAACAGTGGGGACTCGGCTGAGCTTCACAGGCCACGAGGAGGGAGCTTCCGCAGAAACGGGGCTCACGCGCGTGGGCAGCTGATCCCCAGCAGGGATTTCGGGTCCAGGGGCCATCATCTGCCACCCCAGCAGAGCCGTACCCCGCTCTCTGCATCTCCTCTACTCCCTCCATCAGGCACCAATCTACGGCTCAGGCGGCTTCTGAGCAATGAAAGCCCAGCCGTTTTCAACAGAGAACGGCAGGGACGGATTCTCCAGAAGTGATGAAACGTTTCTTCTGCTCTGGCAATTAAGACGGCACAAAGTCGCCGTTCCTCCGGTGCCACCCCCAACATCAAAGGATGAGAATTCAAAGCCATTCATGCTGCATTGAACCCTCACAATGCAGCTGGAAAATGGAAGTCGATTACTGGACATAAATATGCAGTAGTTAAAAGCAAAGAGTTAGAACGAAATTCAACTGCAGCAACCCCACGACGTGCAGAAACTTCCAGAACTAGAGTCCTCCTGGTAAACACGACGAGGGGCATCCTTAGAAAGCACGCTTCTGGCCACTGAGCCAAGCTCCGTGCTCTGGACCCACGTGGCCCAGGGGCCATGTTGTTCTGCCCATCTTGCTACAGTAACGGCCCCCAAGGCCTCTGAGAACATGGCATTTAGAGATTTTTATTTCTCATGGCTGTGAAGCTGCTGACCACAGAACATTCTCTCTTGGCTCAGGGCTGCTGAGGCCACATGTGTCCTTGGTCCCCAGGCCCCGCGGGCCTCCGCCCCCGCACACACCCCCAGCCCAGGGCTCTCCCAGGGGCGCTCCTGCTGCCAGTTCCGATCACAGGAGCGCACTAACCCTAAAGAGGGCAGTGTTACATCTGCCTGCCACACAAACCATGCTTCTTTTCTGACTGATTACTGCTCTCTTTAGGAAGGTATTTAATCTTTAAAATAAAAGCCCAGAACACAGAAAGCTATACAAGTCTAACAATGTGTCAGGGTGTGTGTTTTTAAGGCAGGAAAATACTTCCCTCCCACACAAATGTGAATTCTGGGGAAAGATGCCACAGAGCCCAGGGAGTAGAATATCTGGGAAAGCTTGATGGGTCTTAAAAATAGATAATTGAACACAGATTTGAGAATTCTCAGGAGCTACCTGAAAAAAAAAATAAATCTCACATATTTTTGATATCCAAACTCCATTCTGATGAAACTTCTAAGAGGGTGGCATTTTGCATTTCCAATTATAATAGAGTAATTGTGTTGCCATAGTGACTGCAAAATTCTGCAATAACTTTTGTTGCTTTATAATTGCTGTAGTGTATATTTGTGTACAAGCAGCTGAGTTTTCTTAATTCAATCCCTCTCCCTCCCCCTGCCTGTGCCCCTCCGGCAGTCACCACCACCACCA
>SJYW01030507.1:0-11127 GCA_006410735.1 Raphicerus campestris | reverse complement strand
TATCATTTTACAGAAAACTAATACAACTTGGAGAAGTTAACTTTCCCATATAATTTTAAGTGGAGAATTCAGACACTCCAGAGAAACACTGCCAACGACTGCCCTGTCTCTATAATCATAGAATTAGCTGATACAGGAGAAAGGGAGGTGTACAAACAGGTAATAATACATCACTGCTCCTTCAAACCTGGCGAAAAAGTCAAGTATCTAACCCAAAAGCACTGGAGCCAACAGCATGTCTATAAGAGCCAAAGAATCTAACAGAATGGAGCTGTATGTATAACCTTCAAGGTGCTGCTAACAGGTACCTTCTGGAATTTTCTTAATTCTATAGTAGANGCATTGGAGCCAACAGCATGTCTATAAGAGCCAAAGAATCTAACGGAATGGAGCTGTATGTATAACCTTCAAGGCGCTGCTAACAGGTACCTTCTGGAATTTTCTTAATTCTATAGTAGGGTATAACACAAGGCAGAAATGAGTAAGAGTTGGTGAGAACCATATGAGGAATAGTGTAAGATGAAAAGCAGCATCTATCTGAATAGTTAACCCAGAGTAATCTTGCAATGAACAAGTCTGGAAAAATATCCGACAAGATGAAGTGTCCTAGCCACAGAAAAGTCTGCTTAAACAAACTGGATCATATACTGCTAGAAATTCTCAGAGCCCCCAATACTGTGGTATGTCCATTGCTTGATTTGAGGTCAAACTGAGGACCAATTGGACCTCATTTAAACCATTTTGAAGAAATTTACTGTTGAAATTAAATCCTTTTGTTCAGAGTATTTTATTGTTAATGAAAGAACCACTAAATGATTGTACTCAGTTTTCTAATGCTGGCCAGAACCAGAAGTAGAAAGAAAATGTCCTCACTCACACCTCAGGTTCTAGAAGACATCCAGAGTTACCAAATTATCCATTCCTTCCCTGATCTTCTAAGACTTCCGGCCTAANTGATTGTACTCAGTTTTCTAATGCTGGCCAGAACCAGAAGTAGAAAGAAAATGTCCTCACTCACACCTCAGGTTCTAGAAGACATCCAGAGTTACCAAATTATCCATTCCTTCCCTGATCTTCTAAGACTTCTGGCCTAATTCCAAATAATAGAAGGGTTTCGCCACCTTTGAGGATTACTGAATTTAGGAGAGTCTGTCCCACAGGTGAAAGAATGTGGGTGTAAGAAGTAGAGAGTGCTAACCTAGCAAGCAGAGCACCCAGCTTTTCAGATCCTACTTCTGGTTTGTGTGACAGGTAAGAGAACACTGCCCCCACCAAGGCTTCCCAAGTGGCCATCTTACTTACAGTCTCGCCACAGAGGCCTTTTCTGGGACTTCACTCATGGTCCAGTGGCTTAGACTCAGTGCTCCCAATGCAAGGGGCCTGAGTTCAATTCATGGTTGGGGAACTAGATCCCACATGCTGCAATGAAGATAGTAGATACCACCTGCCACAGCCAAATAAATACACAAAGAGACTCTTTCTGAGATGAGTCCCTCTTTTCACTGGGCCCCCACCTAAGAGTCAGTGGTAACTTGGATCATCATTTTATACATATTTTAATCCACAGGCCCTTGAATGAGAAGTCATGACCCTACAAGAACAGCAAACCATAAAAAAAAAAAAATGGGCTTTAAGGTTTGACTCAGTCTTCTAGCCCAGCTAACCTGATGACCTGAGGCAAGTTATAGCATGCTAAACCTCAGATCCTCCTCTAAAAATGAACATTAAAGAATCTGGCTGCCTAAGTTTATCAAGGATAAAATTAAATAATGCAGAAATTCCTGATACAAAATAAATATGTTCTTTCTCTCATAAGAAACATCAGGATAGCTTTACTTCTCTTGGGACCATCGCCTGTTGAATTCTACAATGGGGTAGAACTGTCCCACCTCCTCACCCCCAGCCTTGTTAGTACATGAGATTCATTTTGGCCCTTCTCTTTTCTCTAGAGGGGACACATTTCTTCACTTCTGGTTATCACAAGACAGTATAGTTACACAGACTTCCTGTGCTTCACTTTCTATATCCCTTTGGACTTGGTGCTTTTTAGAATTCCCAATTTTAAATCCCAGAGAGTTAAGGATTCTCTGAGCAGCTACCATAGAAAGCACCCTCTAAGCCCTGGTCTTCAAGATGTACAAATATACCAAAAGGAAGAAATGCATTTGGAAAATGGGTGGGCATGCACAGTCAACAATCTTTGAGACTTGGTCATCGAGTTTAGAACTGAAGACCTATTCTTAAAATATTCTTCAAGACAAATGTCTCAATAGCATAAAGCATGCTGGTATGGCAAAGAAAAAGTCTTTACAATCAGCAGGATGGCCCATGTGAGAATTGCGCAGTATTGACAGAACTTACCTGCAACTGTGGATACTGGGATTCTAAACATCCATGGCTGTCCAGGCAGCAGGAATGGGTATGTGCTTACACATCCCCATGTCAAACTTGGATCTAGGCTCCACTGAGGACAACTGGAAAAGCAGGATAATACTTGAATTGGGACAAAAGTAAAGATCAAGCACTACTATATTTAAAACTGATAAAATTCTCTGGTTTTGGGTTAAGACAGTGATTTAAGTACCAGAGAGCATTTGGCAAAATCTGGGACATTTTAACTGTGAAGAAATATTATAGTGTCTAGTGGGAAGAGGCCAAGATACTACTGAACATCCTGTAAAACACAGGACATGCTCTCACAATAAAGAATTATCCAGCTTGAAATGTCAATAGTGCCAAGGTAAACCACCACCAGATTTCTAGCGCTCTCAGGCAACTGCAACAGATTCTTTCTAAAGAGTATCATGGTAAACCTGTACAAACAAACCCATTTTAAAAATGAAGTCTTGAAGTAAGTCAGACAGAAAAAGATAATATATACTATGATATTGCTTATATGTGGAATCTTAAAAAAAAAAAAAACAGGTACAAGTTAACTTATTTACAAAACAAATAAGAGTCACAGAAGTAGAAAATAAACTTATGCTTACCGGCGGGTAAGGAGTGAAAGTGAAGTCGCTCAGTCGTGTCCGACTCTTTGCGACCCGTGGACTGTAGNAGCCTGAAGGGATGTCATCTCTGGGATCACACAAAGTCAGACACTACTGAAGTGACTTAGCAGAGCAGAGCAGAAAACACATGAAGTGAAGTCGCTCAGTCGTGTCTGACTCTTTGCCACCCCATGGACTGTAGCCCACCAGGCTCCTCGATCCATGGGATTCTTCAGGCAAGAATACTGGAGTGGGTTGCCATTTCCTTCTCCAGGGGATCTTCTGGACCCAGGGATCGAACCCAGGTCTCCCACATTACAGGCAGACACTTTAACCTCTGTACCACCGGGGAAGGGTAAGGAGTGGGAGAAAGCATAAATTGGGAGATTGGAACTGACAGATACTACTATATGTAAAACAGATATCTTACAAGGACCTACCATATAGCACAGGGAACTCCACTCAGTGATCTGTGGTGACCTGTCTAGGAAAAAGATCTAAAAACAGTGGCCATGTGTATATATGTAACTGATTCACTTTGCTGGCCACCTAAAACTAACACAACATTATAAATTAACTATACTCCATTTTTTTTAATTTAAAAAATAAAGTCTTGTCACATGAGGATAAACCAGAAACAATCATGCATGAAAACCAGGAAAACTGTCAGAAGAAGAAAAGATGCAGAGGCTCCAGATATTGGGACCATTAGCTTGCCATGTTCGGGAAGTAAAAATAAGATGGCCAGCATTTGCAAGGAACAGGAAATCACAAAATTACAGAGCAGATTTGGTGAAAAGAATACGAGAACTAACATAGTAATCCCAATTAAGAATGCAATGACTGGGTTTAATAGCAAATTAAAAATAATTTAACAGAATTGGAAGGCAAGTCAGGAGGAAGTATTCAAAATAAAACTCAAGAGATTCAACACTGGCAAGAAACTAAGAAAAAATAGAGGACACAATGAGAGCAGAAGTAACAAAAAGAACACTGGAGTCAATGACAATTTTCTAAAGCGAAAGATATGAACTACCAGATCTGAGAAGGTGTAAGAAACCAAAGCAACATAAATTAAAAGCAATTTATTCCTAGATATATCATAATTAAACTTCAGGAAAATTCTTAAAATCTTACACACAGGCAGTGGACAAAAGACATGAAAATAAAAAGTCATTGTGGTAGAATGGGTCAATAATAGTCCCTCTTATTTGCAGGGAATGTATTCCAAGATGCCCACTGGATTCCTGAAACTACAGATAGCATGAAGTTCTATATAGACATGATATTGTTTTCCTCTACATGCCTATGATAAAGTTTAATGTATGAATAAGGTACATTAAGACTTGCTCACTCAGTCGCGTCCGACTTTGCAGCCCCATGGACTACAGCAGACCAGGCTTCCCTGTCCTTCACTATCTCCTGTAGGTTGCTCAAACTCATGTTCATTGAGTCAATGATGTCATCCAACCATCTCATCCTCTGTCACCCCCCTTCTCCTCCCACCCTCAGTCTTTTCCAGCATCGAGGTCTTAATAACATAGAGAAGTTGTACTATAATAAAAATTATGTGAATGCAGTCTATTTCTCCCTCAAAATACCTTATTGTACTAACCCTTCTTGTGATGACATATGATGATACAATAACTTCAGGAGGAGATGAGATGAAGTGAGATGGGAAGTCAGAGGGAGCATCATCCACTTCAAGTGATCCTGGATCACTGATCCATGACAATGTCAATGGTTGGGGAATCCTGAGAAAAACAGAACTGGACGGTGCTCGATTAATGTGCTACTCAGAACAGTCCCTAATTTAAGACTTATGATTTATTTTTGGAATTTTTCATTTAAATATTTTCTGAACATGCTTGGGTAATTGAAACCATGGAAAGTCAAATCACAAATGAGGTACTACTATTGCTTTAAACTTACATTAGTAATTATATTAACAGATTTACCCTATTCAAATTCTGTCACTTGTAAAAAAAATTAAAAAGTAGCCCTTGTAGTTTATTGACAGGATATATAAGGATTCCAAAAGGGTGAAAGTCAAATAATGTTAAAGTGTACAAATATATTATTTAAAGTTTTAGGAATTAGCTAATTTCTCAAGCAAAGCAATGAAATCCAAAAGATAAGGACATGCTTTATTCAGTATTCAAAAAAAAGCACAAGAATTTTCATTGGAAGCCCTGACCTAAAATTTATGTAGCTATACTAGTATCATTTAAAGCAGGGGTACCCAACCTCTGGGATCTAATGCCTGATGATCTGAGGTGGAGCTGATGTAATAATAACAGAAATAAAGCTCACAATAAATTTAAAGTGCTTGAGTCATCCTGAAATGATTCCCCCAACCTTGGTCCATGGAAAAATTCTCTTCCACAAAACTGGTCCCTGGTGCCAAAAAGGCTGGGGACCACTGATTTAAAGAATGCTTGAAGGTGAAGAGCATTACTGTANTATGTGGAATCTTAAAAAAAAAAAAAACAGGTACAAGTTAACTTATTTACAAAACAAATAAGAGTCACAGAAGTAGAAAATAAACTTATGCTTACCGGCGGGTAAGGAGTGAAAGTGAAGTCGCTCAGTCGTGTCCGACTCTTTGCGACCCGTGGACTGTAGCACACCAAGCTCCTCCGTCCATGGGATTCTCCAGGCAAGAATACTGGAGTGGGTTGCCATTTCCTTCTCCAGGGGATCTTCTGGACCCAGGGATCGAACCCAGGTCTCCCACATTACAGGCAGACACTTTAACCTCTGTACCACCGGGGAAGGGTAAGGAGTGGGAGAAAGCATAAATTGGGAGATTGGAACTGACAGATACTACTATATGTAAAACAGATATCTTACAAGGACCTACCATATAGCACAGGGAACTCCACTCAGTGATCTGTGGTGACCTGTCTAGGAAAAAGATCTAAAAACAGTGGCCATGTGTATATATGTAACTGATTCACTTTGCTGGCCACCTAAAACTAACACAACATTATAAATTAACTATACTCCATTTTTTTTAATTTAAAAAATAAAGTCTTGTCACATGAGGATAAACCAGAAACAATCATGCATGAAAACCAGGAAAACTGTCAGAAGAAGAAAAGATGCAGAGGCTCCAGATATTGGGACCATTAGCTTGCCATGTTCGGGAAGTAAAAATAAGATGGCCAGCATTTGCAAGGAACAGGAAATCACAAAATTACAGAGCAGATTTGGTGAAAAGAATACGAGAACTAACATAGTAATCCCAATTAAGAATGCAATGACTGGGTTTAATAGCAAATTAAAAATAATTTAACAGAATTGGAAGGCAAGTCAGGAGGAAGTATTCAAAATAAAACTCAAGAGATTCAACACTGGCAAGAAACTAAGAAAAAATAGAGGACACAATGAGAGCAGAAGTAACAAAAAGAACACTGGAGTCAATGACAATTTTCTAAAGCGAAAGATATGAACTACCAGATCTGAGAAGGTGTAAGAAACCAAAGCAACATAAATTAAAAGCAATTTATTCCTAGATATATCATAATTAAACTTCAGGAAAATTCTTAAAATCTTACACACAGGCAGTGGACAAAAGACATGAAAATAAAAAGTCATTGTGGTAGAATGGGTCAATAATAGTCCCTCTTATTTGCAGGGAATGTATTCCAAGATGCCCACTGGATTCCTGAAACTACAGATAGCATGAAGTTCTATATAGACATGATATTGTTTTCCTCTACATGCCTATGATAAAGTTTAATGTATGAATAAGGTACATTAAGACTTGCTCACTCAGTCGCGTCCGACTTTGCAGCCCCATGGACTACAGCAGACCAGGCTTCCCTGTCCTTCACTATCTCCTGTAGGTTGCTCAAACTCATGTTCATTGAGTCAATGATGTCATCCAACCATCTCATCCTCTGTCACCCCCCTTCTCCTCCCACCCTCAGTCTTTTCCAGCATCGAGGTCTTAATAACATAGAGAAGTTGTACTATAATAAAAATTATGTGAATGCAGTCTATTTCTCCCTCAAAATACCTTATTGTACTAACCCTTCTTGTGATGACATATGATGATACAATAACTTCAGGAGGAGATGAGATGAAGTGAGATGGGAAGTCAGAGGGAGCATCATCCACTTCAAGTGATCCTGGATCACTGATCCATGACAATGTCAATGGTTGGGGAATCCTGAGAAAAACAGAACTGGACGGTGCTCGATTAATGTGCTACTCAGAACAGTCCCTAATTTAAGACTTATGATTTATTTTTGGAATTTTTCATTTAAATATTTTCTGAACATGCTTGGGTAATTGAAACCATGGAAAGTCAAATCACAAATGAGGTACTACTATTGCTTTAAACTTACATTAGTAATTATATTAACAGATTTACCCTATTCAAATTCTGTCACTTGTAAAAAAAATTAAAAAGTAGCCCTTGTAGTTTATTGACAGGATATATAAGGATTCCAAAAGGGTGAAAGTCAAATAATGTTAAAGTGTACAAATATATTATTTAAAGTTTTAGGAATTAGCTAATTTCTCAAGCAAAGCAATGAAATCCAAAAGATAAGGACATGCTTTATTCAGTATTCAAAAAAAAGCACAAGAATTTTCATTGGAAGCCCTGACCTAAAATTTATGTAGCTATACTAGTATCATTTAAAGCAGGGGTAACCAACCTCTGGGATCTAATGCCTGATGATCTGAGGTGGAGCTGATGTAATAATAACAGAAATAAAGCTCACAATAAATTTAAAGTGCTTGAGTCATCCTGAAATGATTCCCCCAACCTTGGTCCATGGAAAAATTCTCTTCCACAAAACTGGTCCCTGGTGCCAAAAAGGCTGGGGACCACTGATTTAAAGAATGCTTGAAGGTGAAGAGCATTACTGTAGATTAAAACTGACACTTCACAATGATCAAAGGCTTAACTTACTGGGGAAATAAGACAATCTTAAATTTTAGTCCTCTAATGACACAGCCTCAGAATATTTAAAGGAAACATAGAACTATAAGGAGAAATAGACTCATATTGTGGAAGTGATATAACACAGAAGAAATATGATTTGAACAAAACATTTTTCAAAAATTGATTGATGTCTTGGGCCATAAGTCAAGTTTCAAAAAGTACTGAATCTGTTGAATATGCTTCGTGAAAATGCAATTCAACTGAAATATAATTCAGCTAGAATATATCCATCAATGTAGAAATTCACTTCTAAATAACCAGTAGGTAGAAAGAAACCATGATGGAAATTAGAGAATATTTTGAGCTGAGTATTTCATGAAAAGAACTTGTGGGATGTAGCAAATTTCGTATTATACATTTAAGATATTAACTTCTAAATACAAGATAGATAAATATTAATAAGCTAAATATCCATCAAGAAATTAGGAAATGGTGAATAAAATTTAAAGGATTAAAATATTAAAGCCAAAATTTGATTCTTTAAAATGTCTAATCGACATTTTAAACTTTTGACAAGACTGAATCAAATCAGAGACAGACAAGCAACCAGTATCAAGAATGAAAGAAGGAAACCCATGCACCTATGGGCACCTTATCTTTGACAAAGGAGGCAAGAATATACAGTGGAGAACAGACAGTCACTTCAATAAGTGGTGCTGGGAAAACTAGACAGCTGCATGCAAAAGAATGAAATTGGAATACTTCCTAGCACCATACACAAAAATAAACTCAAAATGGGTTAAAGACTTAAATGTAAGACCAGAAACTAAAAACTTTTAGTGGAAAACTTAGGCAGAACACTGACATAAATTACAGCAAGACCGTCTATCACCCACCTCCACAGTAATGGAAATAAAAAAGAAACAAATGGGACCCAATTAAACTTAAAAAAGTTTTGCACAGTGAAAGAAACCATATACAGAATGGAAAGAAAATCCTCAGAAAGGGAGGAACTAACTGCAAATGAAGGAATGGACAAAGGATTAATCTCCAAAATATACAAGCAGTTTAATATCAGAAAAACAACCCAATCAAAACATGGGCAGAAGACCTAAACAGACATTTCTCCACAGAAGATATACAGATAGCTAATAAACACATGAAAAAATTATCAAGATCACTTATCAGAGAAATGCAAATCAAAATAAGGTATCACCTCACATTTGTCTGAATGGCCTTCATCAAAAAATCTACAAACAGTAAATGCTGAAGAGGGTGTGGAGAAAAGAGAGCTCCCTTGCACAGTGGATGGGAATGTAAATTGATACAGCCACTGTGGAGAACAGTATGGAAATTTCTTTAATAACTAGGAATAAAACTACCATATGACCCAGCAATCCCACTACTGGGCATATACCCTGAGAAAACCATAATTCAAAAAGATACATGTAGCCCAACGTTCATTGCAGCACTATTTACAATCGCAAGGACATGGAAGCAACCTAGATGTTCATCAACAGATGAATGGATAAAGAAGTTGTAGTATACATACACAATGAAATATTATTAAGCCATAAAAAGGAATGAATTCGAGTCAATTCTACTGAGGTGAATGAACCTAGAGCCTGTTATCCAGAGTAAAGTAAGAAAAACAAATATCATATATTAACATATATATGTGGAATCTAGAAAAATGGTACCGATGAGCCCATTTTCAGCCAGGAATAGAGACGCAGATAGAGCAGACTTGTGCACACAGCAGGGGAAGGAAAGGCTTGGACGAACTGAGAGTGGAGCACTGAAACACACATTACCATCTGTAAAACAGATAGCCAGTGCAAGTTGCTGTATGACACAGGGAGCTCAGCCTGCACCCTGTGACAACCTAGAGGGGTAGGATGCGGTAGGGGATGGGAGGAGGTTCAAGAGGGAGGGGAAACGGGTATACTTATGGCTCATTCACCTTGTTGTATGGCAGAAACCAAAACAACATTGTAAAGCTATTATCTTCCCATTAAAAAAGATTTTTTAAGTATTCTAGTAAAATAATAATCTAATTTGGCAAACACTAAGGAACAAAATATGGAGTTCAAAAATAGACCCATATATTTTCAATTGATTTTCAACAAAACTACCAAGTAGAATTCAATGAGAATAGGAAAGTATATTTTTATTTGTTTATTGGCTTACAAATAATGAAATGTGAAAGTGAAAGTCGCTCAGTCATGTCCGACTCTTTGCGACCCCATGAACTATACAGTCCATGGAATTCTCCAGGCCAGAATACAGGAATGGGTAGCATTTCCCTTCTCCAGAGGATCTTCCCAACCCAGGATCAAACCCAGGTCTCCTGCATCACAAGCGGATTCTTTACCAACTGAGCTATCAGGGAAGCCCTGCTTACAAATAATGCTAGAACAAATAGATATCAATGTGGAAATAAATGATCCTCAATTCTCATCAAAATCTATATATAAAAGCTAATTTGAAATTAATCACTTGAGTGAAACAATTGAATTTTTACAATTAAATTTTTAGAAGAAAAATTAGGAGAGAAATATCCATAGCCCTACAATAAAGACATATTTCTTAGCTAAGACATAAAATGTACAACCCACAAAAGGAAAATACTGATAACTTGAACTTCATCAACCTTTAATATATTTGTTTTTTGAAGGACACCATGTAGAAAACGAAAATGCAAGTTACAGACTTGGAGAAAATATTTCTAACTCATATATTAAAAAAAAACCTGGTATCTAAACTATATTTTAAAATGCCTATAATACAGTGACATGAATAATCCAACTAAATATGCAAAATATTTAAAGAAATCTTCACAAAAGATGGCATGTGGATGGCACATAAACGTATAGAAAAGATCTTCAAAAAATAAAAATTAAAGTCATAATGAGATATAACTAGATACTAGATTTAAAAGACTGACAATATCAAGCATTCCTGAGGGTATGTAGCATCTGGAGCTGTCATACTTTGTTGCTAAAGTATGTCAACAAAGTAAAATGTAAAATGGTACCACTTTGGAGTGTAGTTCTGTGGTTTCTGTTAAAGTTAAACCTATAAATACACCACGTGATCTACCAAATCTACTCCTAGACATTTATCCAATAAAAATTAAAGTGTCTCAAATATTATTTCATAAGAATATACACAGCAGTCTTATTCATAATCACCAAATAATTTAAATGTGACTTGACAGTTGAAAGCCTTCCTCAG
>SJYW01030504.1:505253-531879 GCA_006410735.1 Raphicerus campestris | reverse complement strand
GCTTTAACCTCTGAGCCACCAGGGAAGCATGTCATTTCTAAACATGATTTCAAATTAATACTCTTTCACCCTCCAAAATAACATTTTAGCCATCTTTGTTAATTATTGCTATACGCAAAGTTGAGTTAACTTGTATCTCTTCTTTTGCTTTGTTTATCCCTATTGTTGTTTATGAGTTAACAATAAGGAAATAAAATAACTTAAGTGATATGAGCATAGAGAGAAAAAGAAACTCACCAAACCTCGTGGTAATTTTCCTAAAACTCCAGTTTTATTTAATTGCTTCATGACTGACCAGCCCTATGCCTCTTTTGGGGGCAGCACAAGGGGGCTATGCTCAGTGGAATATCAAATGGTCATTGCATGTTGAGAAATGGAATAAAAATAATAGTTTTCTCTGTTTTTACTTCTCCTGAGGTTAGCAGCTCCCTCAATGGAACTCATGTATATTTAGAAACTATATTAACATTTTGAGCACCATTTGGTGCTTCTTAATAAATTATGCTTTCATCATACTGAAATAGTACCCGGACGCACACTGTAGTGAGGTTTCAGAGGCGGGAGTGCAGCAAGGCAGTTTTATTTGGAATTAGGAACAAGAGCTCAACTGGAGAGTTAGACTGCCTGGGTGTAAAACTTAGTGCCACAATTTACTAGCTGTATGACTGGGAAAACTAATCTCCAGGCTTCGGGCTTCTTATACAATGGTAAAAAACATAGAACATGGGCCTTTTTGATGATTAAATGAGATAATCCATGGAAGACACTTAGCTTAATTGCCAGTCACATAATATGCATTCTGTAAATGATAGCTCTTACTGTTTTTTGGTATTATAATAATATATTATTAATAGTCGCCAGCTTAATGAGTGCTTGCTAACCAAGCTTGGCACTGCATTTTCACAAGCATGGACTCACTTAGTCCTCACTAGTGTCCTCTGAAGTAGCAATCTTAACACAAAGATTGTATTCTCCAGCCAGACAAGAGTCGAGATCTCACTGGCATCATTGAGTAACTTGATAATTTGGCATAATTAAGTTTGCTTCAGATTTGCTAGGAGATTTGTCATTATGTTCATAAGGAGGTTCAACTAGGTCAGTGTCCATCTTTTCTAGGGGCCTCCCTTCAGTAAAGGGAGAGAATGGATTGTGGAAATACTGCTAGCTAGTTTCTTCCCAGGCAGGCACTGGTATTATTTCCATTTTAAGGTTGAGGAAACTGGGGTACAGAGAGACTAAATTAGTTGCACCAAATCTAGTAATGATGAGGCTGGATGAAGATGATTATGATTTATGGAATACCCACACATACAGGGCACTAGAGAAGGCTCTTGAGAGTCCCTTGGACAGCACGGAGACTGAATCAATGAATCCTACAAGAAATCAACCCTGAATATTCATTCATTGGAAGGACTGATGCTGAAGCTGAAGCGCCAGTACTTTGGCCACATGATGCAAAGAGCTGACTCACTGGAAAAGACTGGTTTTGGGAAAGATCAAAGGCAGGAGGAGAAGGGGACGACAGAGGATGAGATGGCTGGATGGCATTATTGATGCAATGGATGTGAGTTTGAGGAAACTCTTAGAGATAGTGAAGGACGGGGAAGCCTGGTGTGTTGCAGTCCTGAGGTTGAAAAGAGTTGAATACGACTTAGCAACTGCACATCAGCAACAGACTCAATTTATCCAGACACAGTTAAACTCACATTTCCTTTCTCAGTAACTTAAAGTTTGAAAGAAGATATTCTGATAGATACCTGAAATAAATATACACTGAGAGGATCTTATACAAACCTGGTCTTCTAGTTTTCCCTTTCTGAGGAATGGCACCACAATCTAGCTATGCAAACCAAAAATCTAGGACATTTCCCTACATTCCTCTTTTTCATCTCCATGTCAAATACTGCATAACAGATTATGCTGTTTTGACCTCTTAAATAACTTGCTCCACTTTTTTCTGTTCCCTAGTCTAAGTACTACCTTCTCTCTTCTGAACTACTTCAATAATAAATTTCCAGGTAAGAAAATAGCCTATACCACCACATTCTTAAAACATGATATCCACACCACTTGCAGAATAATCTTTCAAAATGTAATCTGGTCGTATCATTCCTCTACATAAAATGTATTAAAGTTTCACATTTTTCAAAGAACAGAAATTTTTATTATGGTCTAAGAGATGCAGCATGGTCTAGCTCCCAACCGTATTTCTGGATTCAGTTCACACTATGCTCCCCACATGTTCTTTTGTACTTGACCCACACTGACCATCTTGCAAACTCTCCTAATTTCAGTGCTTCCTTTCAAATCAGTCAGTTCAGTTCAGTAACTTAGTTGTGTCTGACTCTTTGTGACTCCATGGACTGCAGCACACCAGGCTTCCCTGTCCGTCACTAACTCCTAGAGCTTGCTCAAACTCATGTCCATCGAGTCGGTGATGCCATCCAACCATCTCATCCTGTGTCATCCCTGTCTGCCTTCAGCCTTTCCCAGCATCAGGGTGTTTTTCAATGGTCAGCTCTTCACATCAGGTGGCCTAAGTATTGGAGCTTCAGCTTCAGCATCAGTCCTTCCAAAGAATATTCAGGACTGATTTCCTTTAGGATGGACTGGTTGGGTCTCCTTGCAGTCCAAGGGACTCTCAAGAGTCTTCTCTAACACCATGGTTCAAAAGAATCAATTCTTCAGCATTCAGCCTTCTTTATGGTCCAACTCTCACATCCATACATGACCACTGGAAAAACCATAGCTTTGACTGGACAGACCTTTGTTGGCAAACTAATGTCTCTGCTTTTTAATATGCTGTCTAGGTTGGTCATAGTTTTTCTTCCAAGGAACAAGCGTCTTAATTTCATGGCTGCAGTCACCATCTGCAGTGATTTTGGAGCTCTAGAAAAGAAAGTCTGTCACTCTTTCCATTGTTTCCCTATCTATTTGCCATGAAGTGATAGGACCAGATGCCATGATCTTCGTTTTGTGAATATTGAGTTTTAAGCTAGCTTTTTTCACTCTCCTCTTTCACTTTCCTCATGAAGCTCTTTAGTTCCTCTTAGCTTTTTGCCATTAAGGTGGTGTCATCTGTATAGCTGAGGTTACTGATATTTCAGCCACAATCGTGATTCCAGCTTGTGCTTCATCCAGCCCGGCATCTCACGTGATGTACTCTGCTTATAAGTTAAATAAGCAGGCTGACAATATACAACTTTAACGGCTGACAATATACAACTTTAACGTACTTCTTTCCCAATTTGGAGCCAGTCTGTTGTTCCATGTTTAGTTCTAACTGTGGATTCTTGACCTACATACAGGTTTTCAGGAGATGGTCTGGTATTCCCATCTCTAAGAATTTTCCAAAATTTGTTGTGATCCACACGGTCAAAAACTTTAGTGTAGTCAATGAAGCAGAAGTAGATGTTTTTCTGGAATTCTCTTGCATTTTCTGTGATTGAATGGATGTTGTCAATTTGATCTGTGGTTACTCTGCCTTTTCTAAATCCAGCTTGAACATCTGAAAGTTCTCCATTCATGTGCTGTTGAAGCCTGGTTTGGAGAATTTTGAGCATTGCTTTGCTAGCATGTGAGATGAGTGCAATTGTGCAATAGTTTGAACATTCTTTGCCCTTTCAAATAGTTTTTGCATATTCTTTGCCTTTTGATCCTTCCTCCTTTTACTTGGTTGTTTTTAAAATGTATCCTTCTGACCTTAGTTCAGTTATGTTTTCCTCAATGAAGTCTTCCGTCCTTGCCATGAAAGGCCAAATTCCCCAGTTCCAAAGCATTGCTTTTAGGTAATTTCACTGAAAAACAATAAACTTAGGGTCAGTTCCATGAATGACCAATTTGCTAAAAACCAATTTAGCAAATACCAACTTTCAGGAGACCAGTTCATCGCCCTGGTCAAGAATGTGTTTCTGCAGCAATCTTTCTGGAAAAAGCTCAAAGCTAAAGACAGCAACTACATATAAGAAGCAACCTGCCATTTGCTTACATTAAAGTACTGGATCATTGGGCTTTAGAGAAGGACTTGGTATCTGAAATGTGAAAACATGAAATATTTGTTATCCAGCCCAGACAGACTGTCAAATTTGAGGTTAAAGGACTGTCATGAAAGGACTGCATTGAAACTTCTGTGAAATGAAGACTTCAAAAAATCCCCAATAATTCAGTAAATTGGTCATTTGATGAAGTGATGATCTGAAAGACTACTTTTCATCAAATTGATTTTCTAGAAATTGGTTTTGGATGAACTATCTTTCAGTGAATTTTCTGTTAGGGAATTCAATGAATCAGTCATTTGGAAAATTGACTTTTGGCAAATTGGCTTGCTGCAAATTGATTTTTGGCAAATTGGCCTTCTTACAGCATCATATTCTTCACCTTGCAACATTTTTCACAGTTAATATTTTCAATTTGTTTGATGATAATTGGATTGGTGGTGCTTTCCCCTGATTGTACGTAAGCATCACCAAGGAAGGGGAAATACTGTTTTTATTCACCATTTTATTCTCAGGTTTTGGCACACAGTAAGCACTCAATAAACATATGTACAATAAATTAAAAAGTAACACATTGTTGTTCAGTTGCCAAGTTGTGTTCAACTCTTCAAGACCCATGAACTGCAGCACACCAGGCTTCGCTGTCTTTTACATTTCTCCCAGAGTTTGCTCCAACTCATGTTCATTGAGTTGATGATGCCATCTAACCATCTCATCCTTTGTCACCCCCTTCTCCTTCTGCCCTCAATCTTTCCCAGAATCAGAAACTTTTTCAGTGAGTCAACTCTTTGCATCAGGTGGCCGAAGTATTGGAGCTTCAGATTCAGCATCAGCTTCGGTCCTTTCAGTGAATATTCAGGGTTGACTTCCTTTAGGATTGACTTGTTTGATTTCCTTGTTGTCTGAGGGACTCTCAAGAGTCTTCTCCAGCCTCACAGTTTGAAAGCATCAGTTCTTTGGTGCTCAGCCTTCTGTATGGTTCAACTTTCACATCTGTATATGACTGCTAGAAAAACCATAGCTTTGACTATACAGACCTTTGTCAGCAAAGTGATGTCTCTTCTTTTTCATACCTGCTATCTAAGTATTAAAGGAGCAAGTGTCTTTTAATTTTATGGCTGCAATGACCATCTGCAGTGATTTTGGAGCCCAAGAAAATAAAGTCTGTCACTGTTTCCATTGTTTCCCCATCTATTTGCCATGAAATGATGGGACTGGATGCCATGATCTTAGTTTTATAAATGTTGAGTTTTAAGTCAGCTTTTTCACTCTCCTCTTTAACCTTCATCAAGAGGCTCTTTAGTTCCCTCTTCGATTTCTCCCATTAGGGTGGTGTCATTTGCATATCTGAGGTTGTTGATATTTCTCCAGGCAGTCTTGATTCCAGCCTGTTTCTTCCAGCCTGGCATCTTGTATGATGTACTCTGCATGGAAGTTAAATAAGCAGGATGACAATATATAGCCTTGATGTACTCCTTTTCCAATTTGGAAGCAGTCCATTGTTCCATGTCTGGTTCTGACTGTTGCTTCTTGACGTACATACAGGTTTCTCAGGAGGCAGGTAAGGTGGTCTGGTATTCCCATCTCTTTAAGAATTTTCCAAAGTTTGTTGTGATCCACACAGTTAAAAACTTCAGTGTAGTCAGTGAAGCAGAAGTAGATGTTTTTCTGGAACTCTCTTCCTTTTTCTATGATCTGACGGATGTTGCCAATTTGATTTCTGGTTCCTTTGACTTTTCTAAATCTAGCTTGTACAACTGTAAGTTCTCGGTTCACATACTGTTGAAGCCTAGCTTGGAAGATTTTGAGATTACCTTGCTAGCATGTGAATGAGTGCAATTGTTCAGTGGTTTGAATATTCTTTGGCAATGCCCTTCTTTGGGATTAGAGTGAAAACTGACCTTTTCCAGTTCTGTGGCCACCGCTGAGTTTTCCAAATTTGCTGGCATACTGAGGGCAGCACTTTCCCGACATCATCTTTTAGGATGTGAAATAGCTCAGCCTGTATTCCATCACTCCACTAGCTTTGTTGGTAGTGATGCTTCCTAAGGCCGACTTGACTTCACGTTCCAGGATGTCTGGCTCTAGGTATGTAGGATATAGACCTTAATGATGGCCATTCTGATGATGTGAGGTGGTACCTCATTGTACTTTTGATTTGCATTTCTCTAATAATTGGCAATGTTGAGCATCTTTTCATGTGACTCTTGGCCATCTGTATGTCTGGAGAAGGGAGATTTTTTTAAAGATGTTTTGTATCTCCATCAGCCTCCTGAAAACTCCTGTAACATATAGCATATATAAAGTCAAGTTTGCTTGCTTTGCAAGCACAACATCAATGTAAAAATCCCTCTTTTTACTGGAACCAAAACAGTATCCCTACTGTACAAATTCATCTTTAACATAGTCTTTCTAATGTCTCCTTATTACCAAATTGTGGCTCCTAATACCTTCTATGTAGGAATTTTGGAGCATTCTCATAGGATCACCTGGCTAGAAATGAACGCAACAGAAGTGGGAAATGGATTGGTGATAATGATGGACTGCAGGGAGTGAGATTAACTGATTCATGGAGGCCTTGTTATCTTTTTATAGATGATAGTACAAACATGACCTTGCTATGCAGAAAGAGAGAATGAAAACTTACTGCTTGAATGTATGTCTTTGTACCTATAATTTGGTGGGGATGGGTACTTTATATACTACATTTAAGTTTTCCAACAAATTTGCAGATGAAGTATTATTCCTCCTATTTTACCGATAATGGTACAGACTCAGGGTGAGTAATTTTCTCAAGGGCTTATATCTAGTAAGTGATCTTGGGATTCTAACCAATATCTGCCTTATTTCAAACTTCATGTNCTTTGGCCACCTCATGCCAAGAGTTGACTCATTGGAAAAGACTCTGATGCTGGGAGGGATTGGGGGCAGGAAGAGAAGGGGACAACAGAGAATGAGGTGGCTGGATGGCATCACTGACTCGATGGACCTGAGTCTGAGTGAACTCTGGGAGTTGGTGACGAACAGGGAGGCCTGGCATGCTGCGATTCATGGGGTTGCAAAGAGTCGGACACGACTGAGCAACTGAACTGAACTGAACTGAATGAAAGAGGAACTTGAAAAGATGACAGAGGAGGAGAACTTTAAGAGAATAATATCATAGAAGCCAAGGAAACTGAAGGATTTTAAGGATATTATTAATAATATTAAATACCATAAAAAAGGGCCCAGTAAAATAATGATGATGAGTAGCTTACAACTTACGTTGCTCTTACCATATGTCAGGCTGTGCTTTGAGCCCCTTCAACTTAAGGGGCTTCCCTTGTGGCTCAGACAGTAAAAATCTGTTTATAATGCAGGAGACCTGGGTTCGATCCTTGGGTCAGGAAGTTCCCCTGGAGAAGGAAATGGCAACCCACTCCAGTATTCTTGCCTGGAGAACTCCATGGACATAGGAGTCTGGTGGGCTACAGTCCATGGGGTGGCAAAGAGTCAGACATGACTGAGTGACTAACACTTTCACTTTCACTTCAAGTTAAATCTGTGCTATAGGTATTTTTATTCACCATTCTTTATGGATAAGAAAAGAGAGAGACGAAATAAGGGCAAAGTCAGGATTGAGAACCCTGGAAGTGACTGCATCGTTGATGTTCTTAAAGCACTGTGATATTCTGACTTGCAAAAGCAGGAGCCAGAATGTGCCTACTAGATGTGACAGGAAGTCGTTTTTGACTCGAGAAGTGCAGTCCAGTGAGATAGTGTAAGCTGAACCAGGATGCTGAGGTGGGGAGGAAGTCGGAAGTACATGGGCTTCTCTTCCTGGAAGCTTGGCGGAAAAGAAGAAAGAATTTGCCAAAGGAAACATTGGGCAGAAGGACTTGCTTTTAGGATGGGAGATTTGGGGCTCTTTGTGTGGTAAGATAAAGCATATTAGAAGAGAGATTGGGGGAAATATCGGAGAGAGATGGCAAAAGAAGAGATGGTAAAGTATGGGCTGTGAGCACCTCAGGAGATTTTCCGCTTAAACAGGAGCTGCTGCTGCTGCTGCTAAGTTGCTTCAATCGTGTCTGACTCTGTGTGACCCCATATAGACAGCAGCCCACCAGGCTCCCCCGTCCCTGAGATTCTCAAAGGAAGACCACTGGAGTGGGTTGCCATTTCCTTCTCCAATGCAAGAAAGTAAAAAGTGAAAGTGAAGTCGCTCAGTCGTGTCTGACTCCTAGCGACCGGACTGCAGCCTACCAGGCTCCTCTGTCCATGGGATTCTCCAGGCAAGAGTGCTGGAGTGGGGTGCCATTGCCTTCTCCATAAACAGGAGCAGGGAGCACCTATTTTACAAAAGGAGAGGGTTAATAGCTGTGTAGAGATGCATGTAGGTCTTTCAGACTTGACTGAGTAGCATGCTTATCAAGTTCATACATATTCCCCCTGCTTCTGTCTCTATGAACAGTTATCCCCCACCTTTTTTTTTCTTTTTTAAATAGTAACTCTTTCCTTAGTGGAATTTCCATCCCGCTCTCCACTCATGTGAATTTTGTGGATTCCTGCTATCATTAGGTTTTGTTCTCTGCTTTATGTGACCAAGGCTAGGCTGGGACTTCCCTGGCAGTCAGGTGGTGGGGACTTTGCCTTCCATTGCAGGGGTTCAGGTTCAGTCTCTGTTCTGGGAGCTAAGTCCTGCATGCCTCATGGCGAAAAACAAGCAAACACAACCATAAAACAGAAGTGATATTGGAACAAATTCAACAAAAACTTTTAAAACAGCCCACATCAAAAAAAAAATAATTCTTTAAAACCAAAAGCAAATAGACTGCCAGATATTTCTCTAGCACAGATGGGTTTATTTAGGATGAGCAGACTTGCAATCTGAGGGTCAATAGCCATGATGAGCCNCAAAAAAAAAATTCTTTAAAACCAAAAGCAAATAGACTGCCAGATATTTCTCTAGCACAGATGGGTTTATTTAGGATGAGCAGACTTGCAATCTGAGGGTCAATAGCCATGATGAGCCAACCTGCATGTCCCCTGCACAGCAGGGGAAGGAGAACTGTCTTATAGATGGGAAACGGAGGTGGGGAGGGCGTTAGTAAACAGAGAGGAGGCCGTGGCTCTTCCTTGATTTTGTCCTTGCCAGGAAAGAAGAGGAGTCTTTCTTCTTCTGTTAGGCTCTGCTGTGCTCACAGAGCATGAGATCTCCCCTTCTGGTCTCCCAAATCTATTTCATTGAGATTTCTGTTTATTAATTTTTCATAACTCATAGGGACAAGAGATGTTTGGAGTTGTGTCATTTCATGGTAATGATGTTTTGAGCTGACTGGATTCTTTTCCTTTCACAGATGCTTCCTGCTCAAGTCTTCCTCCAGTTACATGAGCTCCAGTAAGTCCTCTTTTTATTTTATTAAAATTATTTTACTTGAGGATAATTGCTTTACAATATGGTGTTGATTTCTGCTGTACAACAATGTGACTCAGCTAAAAGTATACATATATACTCTCCTTCTTGAGCCTCCCTCATAAACTTCTCTTTTTCTCTCTAATAATGTCTCTTTTTGCTTAAATCTCTTGTTACATATCAGTTCAGTTGAGTCGCTCAGTCATGTCTGACTCTTTGTGACCCCATAGACTGCAGCACACCAGGCTTCCCTGGCCATCACCAATACCCAGAGATTAAGCTTATGATGCAATTATCACTGATGCAATGGACAACCATCTCATCCTCTGTTGTCCCCTTCTCCTCCCCCCTTCAATCTTTCCCAGCATCAGGGTCTTTTCCAGTGAGTCAGTTCTTCACATCAAGTGGCCAAAGTATTGGAGTTTCACCTTCAGCATCAGTCCTTCCAGTGAATATTCAGGACTGATTCCTTTAGGATGGCCTGGTTTGATCTCCTTGCAGTCCAAGGGACCCTCAAGAGTCTTCTCCAATACCACAGTTCAAAAGCATCAATTCTTTGGTGCTCAGCTTTCTTTATATTCCAAATCTCACATCCATACATGACTACTGGAAAAACCATAGCTTTGACTAGATAGACCTTTGTTGCAAAGTAATGTCTCTGCTTTTTAATATGCTGTCTAGGTTGGTCATAGCTTTTCTTCCAAGGAGCCACTGTCTTTTAATTTCATGGCTACAGTCACCATCTGCAGTGATTTTAAGAGTGAGTAAAGTCGCTCAGTCGTGTCCGACTCTTTGTGATCCCATGGGCTGTAGTCTGCCAAGCTTCTGTGTCCATGGGATTTTCCAGGCAAGAGTACTGGAGTGGGTTGCCATTTCCTTCTCCAGGGGATCATTCCTGACCCAGGGATTGAACCCAGGTTTCCTGCATTGCAGGCAGACGCTTTACCCTCTGAGCTACTCCCCACAAAATAAAGTCTGTCACTGTTTGCACTGTTTCCCCATCTATTTCCCATGAAGTGATGGGACCAGATGCCATGGTCTTAGTTTGCTAAATGTTGAGTTTTAAGCCAACTTTTTCACTCTCCGCTTTCACTTTCATCAAGAGGCTCTTTAGTTTTTGCTTTCTGCCTTAAGGGTGGTATCATCTGCATATCTGAGGTTATTGATATTTTTCCTGGCAATCTTGATTCCAGCTTGTGCTTTATCCAGCCCAGTGTTTCTCATGAAGTACTCTGCATAGAAGTTAAATAAGCAAGGTGACAATATACAGCCTTGAAGTACTCCTTTCCCTATTTGGATCCAGTCTGTCATTCCATGTTCAGTGCTAACTGTTGCTTCTTGACCTGAGTACAGATTTATCAGGAGACAGGTCAGGTTGTCTGGTATTCCCATCTCTGATAATTTTCCAGTTTGTTGTGATCCACACAGGCAAAGGCTTTGGCATAGTCAGTAAAGCAGAAGTTGATGCCTTTCTGGAACTCTCTTGCTATTTTGACGATCCGGTGGATGTTGCTAATTTGTTCTCTGGTTACTCTGCCATTTCTAAATCCAACTTGGACATCTGGAAGTTCTCGGTTCAGGTAGTTGAAGGCTGGCTTGGAGAATTTTGTGTATTACTTTGCTAGCGTGAGAGATGAGTGCAGTTGTGTGGTAGTTTGAATATTTTTTGGCAGTGCCTTTCTTTGAGATTGGAATGAAAACTCACCTTTTCCAGTTCTGTGGCCACTGCTGAGTTTTCCAAATTTTCTGGCTTATTGAGGGCAGCATAATCTTTTAGAATTTGAAATGGCTCAACGGGAATTGTATCACCTCCACTAGCTTTGTTCCNATTTTGTGTATTACTTTGCTAGCGTGAGAGATGAGTGCAGTTGTGTGGTAGTTTGAATATTTTTTGGCAGTGCCTTTCTTTAAGATTGGAATGAAAACTCAGCTTTTCCAGTTCTGTGGCCACTGCTGAGTTTTCCAAATTTTCTGGCTTATTGAGGGCAGCATCATCTTTTAGGATTTGAAATGGCTCAACGGGAATTGTATCACCTCCACTAGCTTTGTTCCTAGTGATGCTTCTTAAGGCCCACTTGACTTCACATTCCAGGATGTTTGGCTCTAGGTGAGTGATCACACCATTGTGGTTACTGAGTCATGAAGATCTTTTTTGTATAGTTTTCTGTGTATTCTTGCCACCTCTCCTTAATATCTCTGTTTCTGTTAGGTCCATACTATTTCTGTCCTTTTTTGTGCCCATCTTTGCATGAAATGCTTCCTTGGTATTTCTAATTTTCTTGACAAGATCTCTAGTCTTTCCCATTCTATTGTTTTCCTCTCTTTCTTTGCATTGATTGATGAGGAAGGCTTTCTTATCTCTCCGTGCTATTCTTTGGAACTCCGCATTCAAATAGGTATATCTTTTCTTTTCTCCTTTGCCTTTATCTTGTCTTCTTTTCTCAGCTATTTGTAAGGCTTCCTCAGACAGCCAGTTTGCCTTTTTGCCTTTCTTCTTCTTGGGCTTGGTCTTGATCTTGGTCTTGATCCCTGCCTCCTGTACAACTTCATGAATCTCCATCCATAGTTCTTCAGGCAATCTGTCTATCAGGTTGAATCCCTTGAATTTGTTTGTCATTTCCACTGAATAATCAAAAGATATTTGATTTAGGTCATACCTGAATGGTCTAGTGGTCTAAGTCTGAATTTGGCAATACACAGTTCATGATCTGAGCCATAGTTGGCTCCCAGTCCTTTTTTTGTTGACTGTATAGAGCTTCTCCATCTTTGGCTGCAAAGAATATAATCAATCTGATTTTGGTATTGACCATCTGGTCTTGTCCATGTGTAGAGTCTTCTCTTGTGTTGTTGGAAGAAGATGTTTGCTATGACCAGTGCGTTCTCTGGGCAAAACTCTTTTAGTCTTTCCCCTTCTTCATTTTGTACTCCAAAGCCAAATTTGTCTGTTGCTCCAAGTATCTCTTGACTTCCTACTTTTGCATTCTAGTCCCCTATAATGAAAAGGACATCTTTTTGTGGTGTTAGTTCTTGTAGGTCTTCATAGAACTGTTCAACTTCAGCTTCTTCAGCATCAGGGTTGGGACATAGAGTGTGATATTGAATGGTTTGCCTTGGAAATAAACAGAGATCATTTTGTCATGTTTGAGACTGCATCCACATACTGCATTTCAGCCTCTTTTGTTTACTATATTGGCTACTCCATTTCTTCTAAGGGATTCAAGCTGCCAGTCAGTAGTAGCTATAATGATCATCTGAGTTAAATTCACCAATTCCAGTCCATCCTGTTTGACCACTTCCAATTTACCTTGATCATGGACTGAACGTTCCAGGTCCCTATGCAATATTGCTCTTTTCAGCATCAGACCTTGCTTCCATCACCAGTCACATCCACAACCGGGTGTTGTTTTTGCTTCGGCTCCATCTCTTCATGTACTCTACTTAGTAAAACCTCTTGAAAGAACTTGAAGAGCGTGGCATAGAATAGACATTTGGGATATGGGATTACCAATTATGGCAAAACCGAAATGCCTTGCACACAGATTCTTTATCTGCTGAGCCATATGGGAAGTTCTAGGATCCAACTAGAGACAGATGAAACAGAGATATTGAGGCATTACTGAAGCAGGAAACCATTCCCTTCATTTGAAATTGCCTTTTATTTTTGTCTCCATCTCTCCAACCCACTATAGAACATGGAAAATAGGAAATGTGATGAAACTTACAAAAATTAGTTACCTTGTTTTTAGTCATTACTTTTTAGTTAGGTGACCTAACTAAGAATAGTTTTTGAGGCAAGTTTCATTGGTTTTGTAAAAAAAAAACCAAACACTTTGTAAGAGTGTTTAAGTTAAGGACTTTCAAAAGACGAAATTAATGTTTGACTTACTTGAAGCTATTCAAATGTTGAATGAAGTCTTAACCCTCAGCCGAATTCTTCATCGTAGATTGTTCACACTGTTAAGGACATTTTCCCCAATTAAATCTGTGGGCAGTAATGTACTATAGGCATATTCTATAATTTCACACTTAAATAACTAGTTTATCAAAAATAGAATCTAACTCCAGGGCATATCGTATTCACACAGATCATCAGTATGCAATTATTGTTTGTTGTCTGCCATCCCCCTAAATAAATGTTCAGGATTTTGTAGAGTTTTACAGCTCATGTATTTCTTTACTCTTGATAACTTTTCACAAATTGTGAATTTTTAATACATTTTATTTTTGACAATAAATAAGAGAACAATAATAAAGTAAAATAGGCCAGTAGAATAAATAGCAAAGTAGAAATGTGCTACTAGATGATTTAGTGAATAACTTTTCCAGTTTTACTTTGAACATGATTACCTTTCAGTGAAAGAAAGTTAAGCTAGACATTTAGAAAAATTCTTTGACTTCTAGAATTGTGCTTTTGATATTCAAGAAAAATTGAATGTCTCTGGTGCTATGTAGGAGCTACATATATAACCTCTTTGTACTGGGGATGTGCTTTTTTTCTTTTTTAAATTGTTTTTTGGGGGATGTGGACCATTTTTAAAGTCTTTATTGAATGTGTTACAGTATTGCTTCTGTTTATGTTCTGGTAAGGCTGTGAGGTATGTAATATCTTAATTGGGTCCCTGAATGGGTACCCCCTGTATTAGAAGGCCAAGTCTTAACCACTGGACCACCAGGGAAGTCCCTGGCAGTATGCTCTTGAGTGAATTATTTTACCTGGTTTTCTCACCTCTAAAATGGATACTTATACTTCATAGTGTCATCATAGGTATAATCCAAGTGACCCCAAATAAAGTCACTGTAAAGTCACTTAAGCTTTTGTTATGTGAGGTCCAGGTCATGATCATTGTCCAATATTCTAAGAGAGTCCCAGGGATATTTAAATAGCTTAAAACACTTTTCCTGGGAGCCTGCAGAGATGCTTATTTAATTTAAATGTCATTTTAAAATTAAGTGTTTGTTTATTGCATGCAGTTGCACAAATGCCACTGTAAGCTTAAAAGAAAAGCAGTTATTCTCTCCTCTGCCTGCCCCTACCCCCAATTTCCTCTCCACTGCCTTCAACTCTTTTTATCTTTTTTCTCATGCTATTTCTACAGTATGTCTATATACTACTCTTCCTTGATTTTTAATTTTTAATTTATATTTACTTAAAACACTTTAAAATAAAAAGTAAAAGTTAGACAATGGTGAGATAATGATTTGAAAATTTTAAACTTTCTTTTGATTGACTTCCTTCTGTGGAAGTTGAGGATATAACTCTCCGATATCCCCCTCTACTACCCACTGTATACCCAGCCACATTCATTCTCTCTCTCTCTCCTCCCCATATAATTCTTGTATAAATGAATAGTAATTATATACATATTTATAAACTTACAAATATTGTTCATAGCTAAGCTGTGTTTATGTTTCTTGTCCAATTTTTGTCTTTCATGAACTGAATAATTGCTTTATTTAAAATATCGTGCTTTGCTTTCTGTGCTCCTTTATAAATTGAGCCCCTAGGTTTCCCACAGAAGTTTGAAATGCTTTTCAGCACAGTCAGATGCAGTGGCCATTTGTGAGATTTATGTTTTCCCTGTTGACAGCCCTCTCAGAGTCCTTGTTGACCCCCAGTTGGCGCTGGCCTCTCTGGAGACCTGCTGGGCCCCCTCACCATCATGCTGGGCGTCCCCCCTGCCTCTGCCTTCACCTGCGTCCTGCTTCCCATGTCTTCCTCCTTCTTGGCTTACCCTCTTTGTTTTAGTGGAGCACATTCTCCAGTAACTACCTCAGAAGTGGTTATTTGAAGTAAAATGGAGACCTTGCATGTCATAAAATATCTTTTCTAACCTTACATTGTACGTAGTTTAATCAGTCGTGTCCGACTCTTTGCGACCCCATGGACTGTAGCCTACCAGGCTCCTCCGTCCGTGGGATTTTCCAGACAAGAGTACTGGAGTGGGGTGCCGTTTCCTTCTCCAGAGGATCTTCCTGACCCAGGGATTGAACCCAGGTCTCCCCCACTGTAGGCAGACGCTTTACCATCTGAGCCACCAGGGAAATCCTTAGACTCACTTAAAAGAGAGATTGGAGGTAGCATTATGGGAAGAAAATAACTTTCCCTCAGGATTTTGAAGGAATGCCTCTTTTGTGTTTTTTCTTCTAATACATACCACCTACCTCGCTATAATTTGTGAATATGAGTATCCTGAATGAATGATGAATTTAAATTTAGCCCCCTGCCTTTAATTAAGGAGCTCTGAGTTTAGAGAGTGGGTAAAATTTACAAAGCAGGTTAATATAGTTTACCCTATGTCAGTAATAGTATAATATACTATCTAATTTAAATTTTGTAACATTTAACTTTATAATAAAGGAAGTGAAGTTCAGAGAAGCTGGGTAATTTGTCCAAGTATACTCAGAAGTTTAAGTACAAGTATAGCTGGAGTATGTCTTTTGCCTATCCTATAAGGTTTCCTTCCGGCTCTACCAATAACATTTTATCTCATTAAGTCATTTGGTTATAGTAGTGTCTTGGGACATGGATCCTGTCTTCATATCTGCCTCTTTCTAGCTGAATTATGAGCTGATATGTGTAAAATGCTTAGACAAGGGTAGGAGATGCTGTGTAATGTTAACTGAAGTCTTTAAAATTGACTTGCATCCTGCCCTCCCCCTCCCATTCTGTTTGTCCAATTAACTTCTCATTCTTAGAGTTATCATTTGCCATTTCACTTCTCTACTGAAACCATTCCAAGTAGAAAAGCCTCACTCTCTAAAAGTGGACTAATTTCCGCCTACCTCTCATGTTGTAAGGCTTCCCCGGTGACTCAGAGTAAAGAATTTGCCTGCCAATGCAGGAGACTCGGTTCAATCCTTGGGTCAGGAGGCTCCCCTGGAGGAGGAAGTGGCAACCCACTCCAGTGTTCTTGCCTGGAGAATCCCAGGGACAGAGGAGCCTGGCGGGGTATAGTCCATGAAGTCACAAAGAGTCAGACACGACTGAGCAGGCCACACGCATGCATACATTGTAAATGTGAGACTTAGTGATTTTCCTTCATATGAAAGTTAGTAATTATATGTTTTTGTATTTGTTTCGATCTTTTTCTCCTACTGCAGTCTAAGCCCCACGTCTGTTTTGCTTACTTTTATGCCTGCAGAACCTAACAAATACTCAGAACACACGTATTATATAAATATTTGTTGAAGCACTGGTTGCANATCGTTTATCTCCTCTACTTCTTTGTTTTGTTTTTTGGCTGCCCTGCACGGCATGTGGGATCTTAGTTCCTCAACCAGGGATCAAACTGTCGCCCACTGTATTGGAATTGCAGAGTCTTAACCGCTGGACAACCAGGGAAGTTATATTCCCTACTTCTGTTCACATTCTCTCTTCACATTCTCCTCTATTCACATTTTCTCTCATCATATTGGAAAAGACAAGCTTTCCCCTTCTCTCCCTGGCTGATTAAAATATTCTGTGTCTTATCCTTCACTTCCCCAAAGATCACTGTGTCTCTCTTTCTTCAAAGCTGTGATGTGAGTAGGTGTAGGGAGATAGAAAACCTGCTTACCAATAAGCGACATACATAGGAAGATATTTTTAAAATATGCTTATCACACTCTGAGAATGGATGATTGAGATTATAGCCAGATATACTGAGCTTTCTGTGGCTAAAAAAAAAAAAAAAATCTGCATATAATACTTGCGTGTGAAATGGAAGACTTTAAATTGACATTTAACCCAATGTCTAGTGATACATGATTTCTCCAGTGATCGGAGTTACTCCTGGAAATGGAGCTATACCAGTTTCATTCTGATTTTGGAGCCCTTCTCTTAACTCTGGTGTAGTGAGTTTGTACTTCTGTATGGCAGCACCTAACTTTCCTACTGTGATTACCTGTGCCTAAAAGTCTCTTTTCACCACATCTCCAGCAGTCAGTGAAATGCAGCACAGTGAGTACTCAGGAGTTGTTGAATAAATGACACCTTTAAACCTATGGTTTAAAAAATGTGTTTCACTTTAAAAGTAGCAATATTATAAAAGGCCACAAGATGGGCTCATTACACTGTAGAAGTCTGGAAAACACTCCTGAGTCATGAAATTAACAATTTTCTGCAAAAAATTAGGAAGATTTCATACTTGTTTCTGAATCTTAAAGAGAAACTAAAATGCTTCTAGTGGAAAATCCTGGCAACACTGAGTCATTTCTTTATTCATCTAAAGAATTGTACTGAAGGAAAACTGTAGTGTTATTTAATTATCATTCCCTCTATGGGTTCAAAAAAAAGTTTTATCTTTATCACTCTTTTCATATATTCCTCACTATAAAGTTGAAAGAAGTATCTTCCTATTTATGGAATAGCAAATTATATTTCTTCTTCTTAGAATTTAAAATGGTATTTGTCACTATTTTTTCCCCCTTCAAAAAATTAAGCTTACTAAATGGAATAATCCTTTTTTTCTAAACCAGTGCTTCTTGAAAATGGACTATATGCCAGGACAGTCTACATCATTATTTCATTTGATACTTATTAATTTGACAAGGAAACTGAGGCTCTGAGAGTCTGGCCAGAGTCACCCAACTAATGACTATAGCTGCATTCTAGAAGAAGACAGATACAAATCAGATAAAAACGAAAGGAAAACACCATCAAATCAAAAGGAGAATATGAGCTTGCTTGACAAAGTGTGTTGATGCCATAGAGTGACTGAGGTACCACAGTAGGTTGGAAGGCCTCTTTGAGGAGGCGACACTAATACCAAGCCAGGGATGATAAGAAGTAGTCAGGTTTTGTAATTCTGGGAATGAGCTTTCCAAGCAGAAAGAACAGCTAGTACAACCTCCAAGTTGGAGAAGGGATTGCTCTCAGTTTGGAAGGAAGACAGGCTGTGCAGCGCTAGAATATTCATCCACTATCACTCTCATGTCCTTGACACAGTTGATACGAGACATCTACTGTCCTGGCTTCACTTGAGGATAAGCAGACAGTGGCGTGTCCTTGCAACAACCCAAAGATTGTTGCTTGTTTTAAGGGACTGGTCTCACTACCAGGAAGAAGGAAGAACTCTTCTGGATTCGGCTGTTCTTGAGGTAAGGAAGGTCAGAGTTATATTCTGTCATGATGGTTCCAAGCCAAACAAACAGGTCCTCCTGGCTCTGCTGAAGTCATGATGAGATTGGAATCCTTTTCATATCATCAATATGTATACATTAAATATCTACTGCCAGGCATAGAGTATAACTCAGGGAACAAAACCAAAGTCCCTTCCTTCAAGGAGCTTGCATTTGGTGAAGTCATGACTTATGTAACATAGACAAGGTTTACTTCAATTCTTTTTAGTCCAGCCAGTGTTTAAGTTTAGAACTCTTTCATTTGTCGGGTTTTTGAACAAAAAAGGAAATGGCACTGGTTGTCAAGATTTCCATTCTCCTGCCGCAGTCCCAACTGGGCTCCTTTTATCGGGANGCCTCTTTTTAGCTCCTCATAGTGCTAAGTCCTGTTGAGTCTCTGTTATACCCTCCATCTGACTTTGGCCAAGGATGTCCACTCTGCAGCAGAGGCTGTGGCTCAACTTTCCCCCCCTCTATGGCCTGTGCGTTCTCATCCCAGGAGCCCTGTTCCCAGGAACAGAGGTCGGTCCTGTCTCCGGCTGGCCATGCCTCTCCACTATCTCACCCACACAGGGTGTGGCCACTTGTTGGTCAAGGGCCACTCTGCACTACGAGCCCCTCCCAGAGTCCTGAATAAGGAGCGCTCCTCCCAGTCTGTCACCGCCTCCTCCTCCCCCTGCAGAGCCTTCAAGCCGGGAGGTTGGGTGCATCGCTGATCGTTTATCTCCTCTACTTCTTTGTTTTGTTTTTTGGCTGCCCTGCATGGCATGTGGGATCTTAGTTCCTCAACCAGGGATCAAACTGGCGCCCACTGTATTGGAATTGCAGAGTCTTAACCGCTGGACAACCAGGGAAGTTATATTCCCTACTTCTGTTCACATTCTCTCTTCACATTCTCCTCTATTCACATTTTCTCTCATCATATTGGAAAAGACAAGCTTTCCCCTTCTCTCCCTGGCTGATTAAAATATTCTGTGTCTTATCCTTCACTTCCCCAAAGATCACTGTGTCTCTCTTTCTTCAAAGCTGTGATGTGAGTAGGTGTAGGGAGATAGAAAACCTGCTTACCAATAAGCGACATACATAGGAAGATATTTTTAAAATATGCTTATCACACTCTGAGAATGGATGATTGAGATTATAGCCAGATATACTGAGCTTTCTGTGGCTAAAAAAAAAAAAAAAATCTGCATATAATACTTGCGTGTGAAATGGAAGACTTTAAATTGACATTTAACCCAATGTCTAGTGATACATGATTTCTCCAGTGATCGGAGTTACTCCTGGAAATGGAGCTATACCAGTTTCATTCTGATTTTGGAGCCCTTCTCTTAACTCTGGTGTAGTGAGTTTGTACTTCTGTATGGCAGCACCTAACTTTCCTACTGTGATTACCTGTGCCTAAAAGTCTCTTTTCACCACATCTCCAGCAGTCAATGAAATGCAGCACAGTGAGTACTCAGGAGTTGTTGAATAAATGACACCTTTAAACCTATGGTTTAAAAAATGTGTTTCACTTTAAAAGTAGCAATATTATAAAAGGCCACAAGATGGGCTCATTACACTGTAGAAGTCTGGAAAACACTCCTGAGTCATGAAATTAACAATTTTCTGCAAAAAATTAGGAAGATTTCATACTTGTTTCTGAATCTTAAAGAGAAACTAAAATGCTTCTAGTGGAAAATCCTGGCAACACTGAGTCATTTCTTTATTCATCTAAAGAATTGTACTGAAGGAAAACTGTAGTGTTATTTAATTATCATTCCCTCTATGGGTTCAAAAAAAAGTTTTATCTTTATCACTCTTTTCATATATTCCTCACTATAAAGTTGAAAGAAGTATCTTCCTATTTATGGAATAGCAAATTATATTTCTTCTTCTTAGAATTTAAAATGGTATTTGTCACTATTTTTTCCCCCTTCAAAAGATTAAGCTTACTAAATGGAATAATCCTTTTTTTCTAAACCAGTGCTTCTTGAAAATGGACTATATGCCAGGACAGTCTACATCATTATTTCATTTGATACTTATTAATTTGACAAGGAAACTGAGGCTCTGAGAGTCTGGCCAGAGTCACCCAACTAATGACTATAGCTGCATTCTAGAAGAAGACAGATACAAATCAGATAAAAACGAAAGGAAAACACCATCAAATCAAAAGGAGAATATGAGCTTGCTTGACAAAGTGTGTTGATGCCATAGAGTGACTGAGGTACCACAGTAGGTTGGAAGGCCTCTTTGAGGAGGCGACACTAATACCAAGCCAGGGATGATAAGAAGTAGTCAGGTTTTGTAATTCTGGGAATGAGCTTTCCAAGCAGAAAGAACAGCTAGTACAAAGTCCAAGTTGGAGAAGGGATTGCTCTCAGTTTGGAAGGAAGACAGGCTGTGCAGCGCTAGAATATTCATCCACTATCACTCTCATGTCCTTGACACAGTTGATACGAGACATCTACTGTCCTGGCTTCACTTGAGGATAAGCAGACAGTGGCGTGTCCTTGCAACAACCCAAAGATTGTTGCTTGTTTTAAGGGACTGGTCTCACTACCAGGAAGAAGGAAGAACTCTTCTGGATTCGGCTGTTCTTGAGGTAAGGAAGGTCAGAGTTATATTCTATCATGATGGTTCCAAGCCAAACAAACAGGTCCTCCTGGCTCTGCTGAAGTCATGATGAGATTGGAATCCTTTTCATATCATCAATATGTATACATTAAATATCTACTGCCAGGCATAGAGTATAACTCAGGGAACAAAACCAAAGTCCCTTCCTTCAAGGAGCTTGCATTTGGTGAAGTCATGACTTATGTAACATAGACAAGGTTTACTTCAATTCTTTTTAGTCCAGCCAGTGTTTAAGTTTAGAACTCTTTCATTTGTTGGGTTTTTGAACAAAAAAGGAAATGGCACCGGTTGTCAAGATTTCCATTCTCCTGCCGCAGACCCAACTGGGCTCCTTTTATCGGGAATTTTCCTGAGGATAGATGTGGTGCAGTTATTCCTGCCTACAGAGATCCAGAGCATTACTTCTAACATCAGCATCCAGACAGATATAGTGGCTTATTTGTGCTGTCCTGGTCTCTAAGGCTGGTTCAGACTGGCATGGTGCCCCCTTACTCCCTTCCGATTTTCATCCCTCAGTTCAGGTCCTGTCTTCATGATCCATGTCCCCTTAAGTCTATATTAAGAGGAGCAGAAATTTATCCCTTAATGACTGATACCTAAAACTCAGTGGACTATTGATTACTATAGACTCAACTACTTTTTCTGAAATCTTGCCATAATTTAGGCTATGGAGAAGAAATATCCAGGAAAGAAAAACCAAAATGCATTCCCACACTGACCTTTGGATGTGAGGAGCAATGTCATTTGCAAACATGGTATAGTATATACCATACCTTGTCTATCCATTCATCTGTCAGTGGATGTTTAAGTTGTTTCCATGTCTTGGTTATTGTTAATAGTGCTGCTATAAACATAGGAATGCATGTCTTTTTGAATTATAGTTTTGACTGGGTGTATGCCTAGTAATGGGATTAATAACTCTGTTTTTAGATTTTTTAATGGAACCTCCATACTGTTTTTCATAATGGCTGCACTACCTTACATTTCCACCAACAGTGTAGGAGGATTCCTTTTTCTCCATATTCTCTCCAACATTTATTTTTTGTAGACTTTTTAATGATGTTTATTATGACTGATGTGAAGTAGTACCTCACTGTAGTCTTGATTTGCAATTCTTTAGTAATTAGCAATGATGAGCATCTTTTCATGTGTCTGTTGGCCTTCTGTATGTCTTATTTGGAGAAATATCTGTTTAGCTCTCTGCCCATTTTTCGATTGGGTTGTCTTTTGTTGTTGTTACTGAGTTGTATGAGCTGCTTGTATATTTTGGAAATAAGTCCTTGTCAGTCACATCATTTGCAAATATTTTCTCCCAGTCCATAGGTTGTCTTTTTGTTTTGTTTATGGTTTCCTTTGCTTTGTAAAAGCTTGTAAGTTTGATTAGGTCCCATTTGTTTATTTTTGCTTCATTTCTTTGCCTTGGGAGGCTGACCTAAGAAAACACTGGTACAATTTATGTTAGACGATGTTCTGCCTAAGTTCTCTTCTGACTTCACTATTTATCTTGTTGATCCATTGAATTTAAAAGCCAAATCTAAGGTCCAGGATGTCTCCCATGGGAAAAGATCCAGAAATGATCAGAAGAGGTTCTGAAATAAGTCCACATGGTATTGATTATGTTAATTCTTAGGTCACACTTTCTAAAAAAAACTTCACCCCCTGTTTCACAGTCCTTCTTGGATTATGCAACTCAGTTAATTAAAGAGGATTAGGTACAGATTCCAGTAATCCTATTAACACAATGGCAATAATATGAAAAGCTTGAAATCTAAATACTTTTTGTTTTTATTATTATCAAGTTTCCACAGTGAAATTAAAATCCTTAAAGTGAAATCTCCCTTCTCACTTCTTCTTAGTTTGATTCTGGAACTTATACATTCCCAACAAAATCTTCAAAGGCTCTAAACCCAGTTCTCATGCACCTCCAAAGTTCAGAAAGTTACATGAGAACATTCCCACTGCAACCTTATACCCAGAATTTTATGACCCGAGTACAGTAAGTGCAAATTTTGCTTCATAATTTAGATCTTCTCAACATCATAGTTCTGAGACTCAGAAATGGTTGTGGTTTTGTGCATGTTTCTGACATACAAGGAGAAGCCAAGTGTGCAATTCCCAATGCATTGCAGACTACAGTTACCAGAGGGAATTGGTGAGGAGATGACTGTCCAGCCAGCATGTGAGGCCACTCTACTCATTTCATGTTAAATCACAGGATGCCCACCAACTGGAGAAGCTGAACTGTCTTATGGAAGAAGAAACCTCTTCTGCATCTGCTTAGGTGGGGAAATAATTCCTCATCTCTAGCCTACAGAGACCATCATTATAAAACAAATTTAGCTTGCTGCTCATAAAGTAGTTGTTATCATGTATTTATTGAGCATAAGCTAAATACTGGTATATAAAGGAGGACAAAACAGACCTGATTCTAGCTCTCACCAAGCTTGAAGTCTAGTGGTAGACACAGACATTGACTAAGTGACAAATGAAGTTATAATTAAAAGTTATTCTAAATGCTTATAAATGAAAAACTTCTAAAAGGTGACATTTAATCTGAGACTTGAATGTGATGGGTGGAAAGGAATTAGTCAAGGGGAAACTATTAGGAAGAGGATCCTAGGCAGTAGAAGGGGCATCCAGTGAAGAAGAAATAGTGATTGCATAGATCCTAAGGCAACACATAGATCTCAGGTTTTGAGGACTCTCACGCATGCTGATGAGCCTGATGAGTGATAGAGAGTGTGGTTTGTGTGTTTGGAAGAGAGTTAAGGAGGACAGACAAATTGTATAGGCTCTATTGGCCTTAAACCAACTTAAGAATTTTAAATTTTATTCTAGGTACAATGAGACACTATTGAAGTATTTTCAGAGTGGGAGAGTCATGATCTAATGTACATTTTAAAGGTATCACATGGAAGCTGTTTGGACAAGCTAGTTGGGAAACTGTGACAATAGACTACACAGAAGGTCAAGGTCATGACTCTTAGAGTAGAGTCATGGCAACAGAAATTGAGGGGATCACATGGATTTGAGATACATATTTGTAAATAGGATCAACAGATTTCAGTNAATGCTCTTAATCCATTACAGAAAGAGGAAAACTGGAAATGAAGTGGTATGAAGCAAAGATGCCCCACCATGATATTGAAAATCATTCTAGAACATTCTCTCTCTAGTGGACTCTTTAAATAAGACAGCAAAGACAACAGATGCTCTGCCTTTTGCCCCTTCTTATACCCACCCTCTCATTTTGTTTTTTCTTTCCCATTTGAAGTCATTTTTTTTAAATGTATGAATTGTGACATCAGCTGCATTTTTATATTACTTTTCAGACCCATTTTCATTAAAGATTGCTCCGGAAAAATTCGTCACTATATGATATTCTTAGTATAACCCCCAAGGGCTCAGAAAACGGTGTGATTCGGGTAACTGAAACCAAGGTGGGGCTCTGTAAGGATAGCTAAACCATAAAGGTCTCTGGAGATATGATATGAATTCTCCAGCTGAGCTGAAAAATTACAGATGGCCAAAAGCAGCAAAAAGTCAAGAGTTCAGATCCAACCTCCACCTCCTCCTACCACACTCACTCTATTTTCTTTAGTAGGAAAAGAGAATCTATGGTGGTCCAGGCACCTTGGTAGCTTCTTTTGTATTTATTAATCAATTCTTTTAACAGATATTACCTGACCTTCTACCACATGTCAAGTACTGGCATGATCCAACTCCCAAGCTCACCAAAAGAAACTACCCTGAAAACACCATTATTTTCAGTCTTTTTCATCACCAACAGACAATATTTCTGGTAAAGTTTAAAAGGCTTTAACTTAAAAAAAAAAAAAAACTTTCAAAGATGGCGTGGGAATCTAATCATTATTTATCACATTATTTCATGGGAAAAATACCCTGAGCACTCCAAACAACTGCCTTTTATTTGTTCATAATTTCTCCTCTACTTCTCAAAAGGATTTCAGGTGGTAGCTGAGGAAACAGAGAATTCAAAAGCCATTTTAAGAAAGAGAACAGCACACTCTACCAGAGATGAACTATTAAAATTGAGCTCTAAATTAGTTAAGTGATTCACGGAACAAGAGTATCTGAAGGTTTTTACTAGATGCCAGGCTTTCAGCATGGAATAAGATGGGAGTCTTTACCCACATAAAACTAATATTCTAGTGTGTCAGGGCACAAAGTGTAGTGGAAGGATTCAAACAGTGAACAAGCATCACAAATAGGACTGAAATAAAACTCCAGACAGTGATGAGTGCTGTGAAGACAAAGTGAATTATGATGAATGATGTGTGTTGAAGAGCATCCCCCCAAAATGCATTTCTACTGGGATCTCGAGATATGACATTATTTGGAAGTAGACTCTTTTGTAGATATAGTTGAGATGAGATAACCTTAAAAACGCATTCCAATATACATTAGGTGCAGACAAACTCATAGGAGGTACCTAGAAAAGTCAAATTCATAGAGTCAGAAAACACATTAGTAGATGACAAGGGCCAAAAGGTGGGTAGGGACAATGGGGAGTTAGTGATTAATGGGGACAGAGCTCCAATTTAGGAAGGCAAAAAATTGGGGAGATGGATGATGGTGAGAATTGCATAGCACTGAGCATGTACTTAGTGCCACTGCTTTATGTGACTTTAACTACAAAAAAAAAAAAAAGAAAGATGAGATCATCTGGATAAGGGTGGGCACTAAAACCAATGACTGTTATCTTTATAAGAAGTCTATGTGAACACACAGAGAAAAAATGCCACATGAAGGGGAATCAGAAATTGGAGCCATGAGGCTCTAAGCCAAGGAAGGCCAAGGATCTCCAGCAACCATCAGAAGCTGGGAACAGGTATGAAAGGATTTTCCACTAGAGCCTTCAGAGGAAGCACAGCCCTGCTGACACTGTGATTTAAGATTTCTACCTTACAGAATTATGAGATTATTTCTCTTGTTTCAAGCCACCCAGTTTGTGGCTCTTTATTTAAACAGTCCTAAGGAAATAAATACAGTAGGAGTGATCAGAAGCAGAGCAAGCTAATTAATTAGACTGGATGAATTAAATGACCTTTCTCAAGAAGTGACATGTGAGCTGAAATATGCATGACACTAACTTTCATGCTGAGCTCCCTAGGAGACAAGGCAAAAAAAGGAGGCTGTGTTTCTTTGCTGTTGAAAGCAGGCATACATATTCATTGTGAGGAGAAAAACGTTTTAGTAGTGACCTTGCAAGAGATTTTAGGGGACTAGAACCCATTTTTACATTAAGGCTTCTGTCTTAAAGGCCAATCTTGCTCTCTTTCTTCCCAGAAGCTGATTTTTAAAAACCTATGCCCCATTGATCGTAGGGCCTCCCTCTTTTCCTAGAACTTGAGAAGGTGTTTAAAGGCAGCAGGACTTAAGGCAAAGCGGAGCTGGCCTCAGCATTCTGCCTTGGTCTCAACTGCTACAAAATGAAATACACTGCACTTTGACCACAGTTTATTTTTGCATGGTCCTCACCGGCGATGTGTGTCAT
>SJYW01030504.1:474795-502014 GCA_006410735.1 Raphicerus campestris | reverse complement strand
GGTCTGGTATTCCCATCTCTTAAAGAATTTTCCAGTTTGTTATGATCCACACAGTCTTCAAAAGGTTTTGAAAAGATTTGTTGTGATCTACACAATCTTCAAAGGCTTTGAAATAGATGTTTTTTCTGGAATTCTCTTGCTTTTTCAGTGATCCAGTGGATGTTGTCAATTTGATCTCTGGTTCCTCTGCCTTTTCTAAATTCAGCTTGAACATCTGGAATTTCATGATTCACATACTGTTGAAGCTTGGCTTGGAGAATTTTGACCATTACTTTGTTAGCATGTGGGATGCATGCAATTGTGTGGTAGTTTGAGCATTTTTTGGCATTGCCTTTCTTTGGAATTGAAATGAAAACTGACCTTTTCCAGTCCTGTGGTCACTGCTGAGTTTTCCAAATTTGCTTGCATATTGAGTGCAGCACTTTCACAGCATCATCCTTTAGGATTTGAAATAGTTCAATTGGAATTCCATCACCTCCACTAGCTTTGTTCGTAGTGATGCTTTCTAAAGCTTACTTGACTGCACTCCAGGATGTCTGGCTGTAGGTGAGTGATCATATCATTGTGATTATCTGCATTGTGAAGATCTTTTTTGTATAGTTTTTCTGTTTATTCTTGCCACCTCTTAATATCTTCTGCTTCTGTTAGGTCCCTACCATTTCTGTCCTTTATTGTGCCTATCTTTGCATGAAATGTTCCCTTCGTGTCTCTCATTTTCTTGACAAGATCTCTAGTCTTTCCCATTGTATTGTTTTCCTCTTTCTTTGCATTGATCACTGTGGAAGGCATTCTTGTCTCTCCTTGCTATTCTTTGGAACTCTGCGTTTAAAAGAACTCAAATGTTTTTTCTTTTCTCCTTTGCCTTTCGCTTCTCTTCTTTTCTTAGCTATTTGTAAGGCCTCCTCAGACAGCCATTTTGCCTTTTGGCATTTCTTTTTCTTGGGGATGGTCTTGTACACTGCCTCCTGTACAATGTAATGAACCTCCGTCCATATTTCTCCAGGCGATCTGTCTATCAGATATAATCCTTTGACTCTTATTTGTCACTTCCACTGTATAATCGTAAGGGATTTGATTTAGGTCATACCTGAATGACCTAGTTAGGTCTAGTGGTTTTTCCTACTTTCTTCAATTTAAGTCTGAATTTGACAATAAGGAATTCATGACCCACAGTCACTCCTGGTCTTGTTTTTGCTGACTGTATAGAGCTTCTCCATCTTTGGCTGCAAAGAATATAATCAATCTGATTTCGGTATTGAGCATCTGGTGATGTCCATGTGTAGAGTCTTCTCTTGTGTTGTTGGAAGAGGGTGTTTGCTATGACCAGTGTGTTCTCTTGGCAAAACTCTGTTAGTCTTTGCCCTACTTCATTCTGTACTCCAAGGCCAAATTTGCCTGTTACTCCAGGTATTTCTTGACTTCCGACTTTTGCATTCCAGTCCCCTCTAATGAAAAGGACATCTCTTTTGGGTGTTAGTTCTAAAAGGTCTTGTAGGTCTTCATCGAACTATTCAACTTCAGGTTCTTTAGCATTACTGGTCGAGATTTGGATTTAGACTTGGGTTACTGTAATACTGAATGGTTTGCCTTGGAAACGAAGAGAGATCATTCTGTCGTTTTTGAGATTGCATCTAAGTATTGCATTTCAGACTCTTTTTGACTGTGAGGGCTAGTCCATTTCTTCTTAGGGATTCTTGCCCATAATAATAGATATAATGGTCATCTGAGTTAAATTCACCAAGTCCAGTCCATTTTCATTGGCAATAGACTTTTAAAACATTCAGTTTGCAATAGACTTTTAAAATACCCTGCCTGGTCTTCAGATTGAAAATATGAAAAATACTTATTCAAAGAAGTTTATCATGAGTGTCGCAAGAAACTACCTCCAAAGGTTAGAAATATAAGAATTTTTAAAAGTGGTATGACTGAAAAACATGGCAGAAATAAAAAAGATTTAAAATAGGGATCATTGTAAGTAAAGCTGTGCCAAATTTTTTTTTAAACACCTACTTAAACAAGCAGGAATGTCAGACTGCCTGTAATTACTACCTCTGAATTTCCTGTGGCGTTTATTTTGCAATACTTTAGTTGGAAGTCTTTTACCCCAGTTTGTGGAGAGATGAAGGGAAAAAAGTAAATACATATTGAGAAAAAAAATAAGGAAAAAATTTAAATGTAAGAATAGAAGACCTAAGTTTCACAAACACTGGGGTATATTAACATACAAAGAAGCTCTGCCCCAAGAAGCTAATGTCTGAGCAGATAAACAACACAGGTGTTTCCTTTTTCTAGTCTGAACATGAAATCTTCCTTGAGTTTAATGAAAGACAGTTGGATGAGCTATTTGAGTGAAAACAGAGGAAGGAAAAATAAACCAAGACCCTTAAGGCAGTGGTCCCCACCTTTTTTGGCACCAGACACCAGTTTCGTGGAAAACACCTTTTCTCCTGACTGGGGCTGGTAGGAGGTGATTTCATGATGATTCAAGTGATTACATTTATTGTGTACTTTATTTCTGTTATTATTACTGCCTCAACTCCACCTCAGATCATCAGGTCCCAGAGGTTGGGGACCCCTGCATTAAGGGAAAAAGTCAAAACAGGTATCTAATCTTGGAAAAGAATCATATAAACTTGGACCTCGTATTGCATTAACTCTTTCGGATATTAGGGATATTGAGAGAAACCTCTAGTTTGGTTCCTTATCAATAAAAAGTTGAAAATAATCATACATTTTTCAATGGATACTGAAATGTGAATACAGGATTTATGGAGAAAGTTCTTAATGCTTTAGAAAAGAGCTTAGGAGAATATGGTGTAAGTGCATTTATTTAAACAGAATGAGCATCTTGAATGTGTTCATTTCGTTCATTACTGTAGTATGAACACTTTTATTTAGTGTTTGCTGTACTTTTAAAAATGTTATTGTGGTGTAATCTGCATATAATAAAATGCGCCCATTTAAAGTGCAGTCCACTGTGTTTCAATAAATGTGTATATTCACCACCCCACAGCCAAGACACAGAAGATTTTTATCACCTCGGAAAGTGACTGCATAGCTGTTTGCAGTTATCAGCACTTAGTATTGTCAGGCTTTGGAATGTTAGTCATTTTAATGGAGATCTAGTGATATCTCATTGTAATTCCATGGCATTCTCCAGGGAAGAATACTGGAATGGGTTGCCATTTCCTTCTCCAGAGGATTTTCCTTACTCAGGGTTCAAACCCGGTCTCCTGCATTGCACAGATTCTTTGCAGTCTGAACCACCAGGGAATGATAATTAATAACATCAACCATCTTTTCAAGTGTTTGTTTGCCATTCATGTATTTTCTTTGGTGAAGCGTTAGTTAACATATTTATATTGGGTTGTTAGTTTTTCTCTTATTTAGGTAATGTGAGTTCCATATATATTCTGGATATGAGTCCTTTATCATATAAAATGTTTTGGAAATAATTTCCCCAGTATGAGACTCACGATTAAATGAGATTTTTAGCTATAAAATTTCCACCAATGTCTTTTATCAGGTTGATGAAGTTTCCTTTAATTCTTAATTTGTTGAGAACTCATCACTAACGGTTGGTGAATTTTTTGCTCAAATGCTTTTCCCCCATCTTTTGAGACAAATCATGTGGCTTTTCTCTTTTATTATGTTAATGTGGATAATTACATTGATTGATCTATAAATATTAAATCAACCTTGTATTTCTAAAATAAAACCTGCATGTTCATGATATATTATCCTTTTTCTCTATTACTGGATTCTTTCTGTTAATATTTTAAAAGAAAGTTTGCATATATATTCATGAAAAATATAGGTCTATAATTTTCTCATGATTCCTTTTGCTTTTAGCATCAAGATAATATTGACCTCATAATATTAAATGAGTTGGGAAGTGTATTGGGATTCCCCAGGGCCATCTTCAGCTTGATGGCTCACTGGAAGTCTCAGAGGACTCAGAAAACTAGTATACTTGTGATCTGGTTTATTACAGGGAGAAGTGAAAGTGAAAGTCACTCAGCTGTGTCCGACTCTTGTGACCCCATGGATTGTATAGTCCATGGAATTCTCCAGGCCAGAATATTGGACTGGGTAGCCTTTCCCTTCTCCAGGGGATCTTCCCAACCCAGGGATCGAACCCAGGTCTCCTGCATTGCTGGCAGATTCTTTAACAGCTGAGCCACAAGGGAAGCCCATTACACTGAGAGAATACACATCAAATTCAGCAAAGGAAAAGGTACGTGGGTTTAAGTCCAGGGGAAACCAAACCCAAGCTTCCGAGTATCCTCTTAAGGGAGTCACATGATGTTCTTTATTCTCCTCACAATGATGTGTGATGACATGTGTTACCAACCAGGGGTGCTCACCTGAGTATTAGTGTTTAGATAGAGCTTCAAAGCAAAAATAGGTGTTCATCATAAATCATATTCCCATGAGCATCTGATCAAACTCGTATCATGTGATCCAAGGCTTCATGCATATAAAATCTTTCTTATCAGAATATCCCACGGGATTAGAGCTCATATCCCAGGAAGTGGCCAAGGGCCAATACTAGAGAAAGGATGTTCTTGAGAATGTGCAGGGTTTGAACAACCCAGGCCTGTTGCATTAACCCTTTTCCTGCATAGGATATATGTCTGTAGACTCTACTTTCTGAACGAAATTGTGTAAGATTGGTCTTATTTCTTATTAAATGTTGACTTCAATTTATCAGTGAGGCCATCTGGACCTTAAATGTTCCTTGTAGAAAGAGCTTTAATTGAAAATGCAATTTACTTAGGACTATTTATACTGATGTAGGACTATTTATATTGTCTATTTTTTCTTGTGTCTTATTTGTAATTTGTATCTTTCAAAAAATTTGTCCATTTTGGTTTGTTGTTAATTTTGGGGAGATATGGCCCTGCTGACAACTTGATTTCAGATTTATTGTCTCTGGAACAGTAAGATAATACATTTGTGTTACTTTAAGCTATAAAATTGCAACAATTTTTTTCAACAGCCCAAGAAAAATAATACTTTCAGTTTTTATGGTCTGTCATAACTGTAATGGTATTGAAATTGGTAATTTGTGTCTTGAATATTTTTCCCCTTTGGGTAGAAGTTTATTGATTTTATGATCTTTAGGTTTTATTGGTTTATCTCTTGCTTGTCTAATTTATATTTCATTTATTTTTACTCTTATCTTTATTATTTTATTCCTTTTGTATAATTGGGGTTTAATTTTTTTCCTAGCTTCTTAAAATGAAATCTTATATCACTGAGCTTGCTTTTCTCTTTTTTTCTGATATTGGTTATTTAAATTTGTAAATCTCCCTCTCAACACTGCTTTAGAACCAGCCCAGAAACTTTGATATGTTATATTTTTATTATCATTAAATTTTCTAATTTCTCTTATGACCAAGGGATTCTTTAGAAACTTAGTGGAGGGATGAAGACCAACCTCAGCCACAAATTTAATCCTTATCCATCCTAGTACTGTCTCCATTAGTTTCTGTGGCCTTTTGGTTGTGTCTGACAATAATTGTTTTTAAAATATTTCATCCAGTTTTTATAATTATTGTATACAAGAGAGTTTGCTCAACCACTTTATGCTGTGAAGGCAATAAAGAGAGGCCATTTGTTAGACGTCTATCCACTGTATTTTAATTGCCTCTTTTCATGCCTGTTCCCCTTTATTTTATTGTAGGCCCTTGGAATGTGGAGAGTGTATCATATCAATGTGGAGAGTGAATCCATGTCGCATTCCCAGCCCCTAGAGCAATACCTGGCACTAAGCAGGCCCTCCATTGATATTTGTTGACTAAATTAATAAAATTCTAGCAATGAGTCTCACCTGACATCTTCAGAAGCATGGCAGGATCATTATGCTACATATGCCCAGAAGGATGCATGATTATGAGAATTATGTGAAGGAATTTTAAGTATGCAAATCATTATGTAAATGAAGAATCTATTGGCAATGAAGTAATGGTTCATTGGTAGGGGAGGTAGTATGTCAATGCAGGTGAAGCTGAGTAGATCAAGAACTCACTAGGATATAACACCGATGCAGAGAGATCACTGGGATGCTCCTCATTAACACAAATGCAAAGCCTACATTTTTGTTCACAGTGAATATTAGGGCACTAAAGTGATGTTTGTTTTTGCTGGGAACAGAAACAGAGGCTAAGAACTGCTATTTTAAAAAAGCAAAACCTCTGTATTCATGGTTGTCAAAGAGAAGTTTGTGTATATTAAAATATTTATCCTATTTGCACTGCTGTAACACTTTTTANTTACATTGATTGATCTATAAATATTAAATCAACCTTGTATTTCTAAAATAAAACCTGCATGTTCATGATATATTATCCTTTTTCTTTATTACTGGATTCTTTCTGTTAATATTTTAAAAGAAAGTTTGCATATATATTCATGAAAAATATAGGTCTATAATTTTCTCATGATTCCTTTTGCTTTTAGCATCAAGATAATATTGACCTCATAATATTAAATGAGTTGGGAAGTGTATTGGGATTCCCCAGGGCCATCTTCAGCTTGATGGCTCACTGGAAGTCTCAGAGGACTCAGAAAACTAGTATACTTGTGATCTGGTTTATTACAGGGAGAAGTGAAAGTGAAAGTCACTCAGCTGTGTCCGACTCTTGTGACCCCATGGATTGTATAGTCCATGGAATTCTCCAGGCCAGAATATTGGACTGGGTAGCCTTTCCCTTCTCCAGGGGATCTTCCCAACCCAGGGATCGAACCCAGGTCTCCTGCATTGCTGGCAGATTCTTTAACAGCTGAGCCACAAGGGAAGCCCATTACACTGAGAGAATACACATCAAATTCAGCAAAGGAAAAGGTACATGGGTTTAAGTCCAGGGGAAACCAAACCCAAGCTTCCGAGTATCCTCTTAAGGGAGTCACATGATGTTCTTTATTCTCCTCACAATGATGTGTGATGACATGTGTTACCAACCAGGGGTGCTCACCTGAGTATTAGTGTTTAGATAGAGCTTCAAAGCAAAAATAGGTGTTCATCATAAATCATATTCCCATGAGCATCTGATCAAACTCGTATCATGTGATCCAAGGCTTCATGCATATAAAATCTTTCTTATCAGAATATCCCACGGGATTAGAGCTCATATCCCAGGAAGTGGCCAAGGGCCAATACTAGAGAAAGGATGTTCTTGAGAATGTGCAGGGTTTGAACAACCCAGGCCTGTTGCATTAACCCTTTTCCTGCATAGGATATATGTCTGTAGACTCTACTTTCTGAACGAAATTGTGTAAGATTGGTCTTATTTCTTATTAAATGTTGACTTCAATTTATCAGTGAGGCCATCTGGACCTTAAATGTTCCTTGTAGAAAGAGCTTTAATTGAAAATGCAATTTACTTAGGACTATTTATACTGATGTAGGACTATTTATATTGTCTATTTTTTCTTGTGTCTTATTTGTAATTTGTATCTTTCAAAAAATTTGTCCATTTTGGTTTGTTGTTAATTTGGGGGAGATATGGCCCTGCTGACAACTTGATTTCAGATTTATTGTCTCTGGAACAGTAAGATAATACATTTGTGTTACTTTAAGCTATAAAATTGCAACAATTTTTTTCAACAGCCCAAGAAAAATAATACTTTCAGTTTTTATGGTCTGTCATAACTGTAATGGTATTGAAATTGGTAATTTGTGTCTTGAATATTTTTCCCCTTTGGGTAGAAGTTTATTGATTTTATGATCTTTAGGTTTTATTGGTTTATCTCTTGCTTGTCTAATTTATATTTCATTTATTTTTACTCTTATCTTTATTATTTTATTCCTTTTGTATAATTGGGGTTTAATTTTTTTCCTAGCTTCTTAAAATGAAATCTTATATCACTGAGCTTGCTTTTCTCTTTTTTTCTGATATTGGTTATTTAAATTTGTAAATCTCCCTCTCAACACTGCTTTAGAACCAGCCCAGAAACTTTGATATGTTATATTTTTATTATCATTAAATTTTCTAATTTCTCTTATGACCAAGGGATTCTTTAGAAACTTAGTGGAGGGATGAAGACCAACCTCAGCCACAAATTTAATCCTTATCCATCCTAGTACTGTCTCCATTAGTTTCTGTGGCCTTTTGGTTGTGTCTGACAATAATTGTTTTTAAAATATTTCATCCAGTTTTTATAATTATTGTATACAAGAGAGTTTGCTCAACCACTTTATGCTGTGAAGGCAATAAAGAGAGGCCATTTGTTAGACGTCTATCCACTGTATTTTAATTGCCTCTTTTCATGCCTGTTCCCCTTTATTTTATTGTAGGCCCTTGGAATGTGGAGAGTGTATCATATCAATGTGGAGAGTGAATCCATGTCGCATTCCCAGCCCCTAGAGCAATACCTGGCACTAAGCAGGCCCTCCATTGATATTTGTTGACTAAATTAATAAAATTCTAGCAATGAGTCTCACCTGACATCTTCAGAAGCATGGCAGGATCATTATGCTACATATGCCCAGAAGGATGCATGATTATGAGAATTATGTGAAGGAATTTTAAGTATGCAAATCATTATGTAAATGAAGAATCTATTGGCAATGAAGTAATGGTTCATTGGTAGGGGAGGTAGTATGTCAATGCAGGTGAAGCTGAGTAGATCAAGAACTCACTAGGATATAACACCGATGCAGAGAGATCACTGGGATGCTCCTCATTAACACAAATGCAAAGCCTACATTTTTGTTCACAGTGAATATTAGGGCACTAAAGTGATGTTTGTTTTTGCTGGGAACAGAAACAGAGGCTAAGAACTGCTATTTTAAAAAAGCAAAACCTCTGTATTCATGGTTGTCAAAGAGAAGTTTGTGTATATTAAAATATTTATCCTATTTGCACTGCTGTAACACTTTTTAACCTTATCACCAGTGCTGGTTTAGAAATAGCAATAAAGAAAGGGTGAAGAGGGTGAGGTGTATGAAAAGAGTAACATGGGAACTTAGATTAGCATGTGTAATATAGATAGCCAATGGGAATTTGCTATATGGCTCAGGAAACTCAAACAGGGGCTCTGTATCAACCTAGAGAGGTGGGATGGGGAGGGAGGTTCAAAAGGGAGGGTATATATGTCTACCTATGGCTGATTCATGTTAAGGTTTGACAGAAAACAACAAAATTCTGTAAAGCAATTATCCTTCAATTTAAAAAAATTAATTTTTTTAAAAAAGCAAGGGTCAAATGGCTTTTTGTTGATTTTTGGATATTGCAAAAGATATTTTTATGTTAGGGACTAATTTAAAAGCATATAATATGAAATAAAGGTGATATGAAATGAAGACTAAATGTTTCTATTTTTTCAGTTAAATATTGAATATGTACTAAAGTTACAGCTTATGGAAATGTCAGGAAGGAATTCCACAAAAAAGAACAAAGAAGAATAGGAACGCTTGCAGAGGGACAAACTTCCATCTTGGGAATGGGCCTGTCAGATAACTCTGTTGATAAATCGGGCAGGACTGAAACTGAATGGACGCAGGATGTACTTCTGTCTAGTGCAGCTGAAGCTACTCAGTACCAGCTCTTTGTGTCTATGGAACCAGAGCCTTGTTTTGCCAGTTCCTTGTAGAAGGAAATGGCAACCCACTCCAGTACTCTTGCCTGGAAAATCCCATGGATGGAGAAGCCTGGTAGGCTGCAGTCCATGGGGTCGCAAAGAGTTGGACATGACTGAGCGACTTCACTCACTTCATACTTTATCACTGGAGAAGGAAATGGCAACCCACTCCAGTATTCATGCCTGGAGAATCCCATGGACAGAGGAGCCTGATGGGCCGTGGTCCATGGGGTTGCAGAGAGTCGGACACGACTGATGTGACTAAGCACGCAGCATGCAAGTTGTTTTCAGTTCTGCTGATGGTTTGGGACCTTCCTCAAAAGTTCCACATAATTCCCCTTTGATCTGCCTCATTTCCAGCTTGTACCTATCCTATATCCATCCTGAGTTTCCCTGCTCTCTTTAGCTGGAATACGTAAAAAAATTTTTTTAATTTTATATTGGACTCTCGTTGATTTACAATGTGATGTTAATTTTAGCTGTATAGCAAAGTGATTCAGCTATACATATACATAAATCTATTCTTTTTAAAATTCTTTCCCATTTAGATTATTACAGAATGTTGAGCAGAGTTCCCTGTGCTACATAGTAGGTCCTTGTTTGTCCATTTTAAGTATAGCAGTGTGTACGTGTCAGTCCCAAACTCCCAGTTTATCCCTCCTCCTTACCTTTCCTTTTTGGTAGCCATAAATTTGTTTTCTATGTTTATGAGTTGTTTCTGTTTTGTGAATAATGAACCACTTTTCTAGTCTTTGAAAGATGCTTTACTTTTTTCTCTCTCCCTTTCTCTTTCCAACCTTCCCTTTCTCCCTGTACTTCCCTTCCTTTATTCTTCTTTTAAAATAATTCTTTTTCAAATAATTCTATTAAATGGAGAAATACACTTCTACAATCCTTTAATCTTGTATAGACATGGGCACACACATGCACACCTTGGCATTTTAAGATTTGACATATATTTATCTTGGATTTTCAATGAAGTGTTCACAAATATTATTTCTCTCTTCCACACCACTGGCATACTCAGTTTAATTGGCATCATCTCAAACATTTAGTGGGGGCTACATGGTATGGCACTGTAGAAAGGAATGGAGACCCAAAGAATATGGTATGCTTCTAGTTGCTTATAGTTGCAATGAGGAGACAAGCTATCACATGGAAAGATAAATAATGAAGAAGGTCATATATGCTAGGTAACAAAAAAGTAGTATAAACAAGTATAAGAATTCATGAGTAGGAGCATTATTATAGCCTGAGATAGAGAAGAAGGGCAGAATGAAACAGTCATTGAGTGTTTATTGTGCTGAGGCTTTTCACATGTGCCATTTTCCATTGTGGGCTTTCTAGGTGGCCCAGTGGTAGAGAGTCCGCTTGCTAGTGCAGGAGACACAGGAGATGCGGGTTCAATCCCTGGGTTGGGAAGATCCCTGAAGGAGGAAATGGGAACCTACTCCAGTATTATTGCCTGGAAAATTCCATGGATAGAGGAGCCTAAAGGGCTAGGGTCCATGGGGTCTCAGAGTCAGACTCAGCTGAGCACGAACACACCGTTTTCCATCATTTAATAGTTTCAGGAAACTGGGATGTTTATAGTGTTACCTCTTTTCAAAACAATGAAACAAGACTCAGAGTGGGCAAAATGGTATCCCCAAGAACCCAGAGATAATAAATTGCAATCCAGGACTTAAGATGAATAGTCATAACATATTTCAGAAGTAAAAGTCTCAGAGAAGTGGAAGGCTTTTATGGGGTATAGTAGAAAGATCTTTAATAATAAAGACCAGATCATTTAATGCTTTGAATGCCAGCTTCTTAGTGTGTATGTAATGTGTGCTAGAAGATTGATTTCATACTATAAATATTATTTGTATTTTAGAAAGGTAGAGATAAAATTTGTTGTATTTTAAAATTTTTATTATAATTTCTTAATTGAAGTACAGTTGATTTACAATGTTTTGTTAGTTGAGGTATACAACCAAGTGATTCAGTTACACATACACTTAAACATATATATATACATTAACTCCTTTTGAGATTCTTTACCCATGTAGATTATTAAAGAATATTGTATAGAGTTCCCTGTGCTATACAGTAGGTCCTTGTTGGTTATCCATTTTATATATATGGTAGTATCTGTAGATTAATCCCAAGCTCCTGATTTATCCCTCCTCTTCCTTTACCCTTTGGCAACCATACGTTTGTTTTTTATGCCTGAGTCTACTTCTGTTTTGAAAATAAGTTCATTTGTATCATTTTTAGATTCCATATATAAGTGATGTCATATGATATTTGTCTGATTTACTTGGTATGATAATATTAGGTCCTTTCAAATTGCTGCAAATGGCGTTATTTCATTCTTTTTTGTGACAATAATATTATATATTATATAATATTACATTATATATAATATACAATTATATATATACATATATATATATATATATATAAGGTATATATATATATATGCCACTTCTTTATCCATTTATCTGTCAATGGACATTAAGTTACTTCCATGTCTTGGCTATTATAAATAGTGATGTTGTGAACATTAGCATACATGTATTTTTTCAAATTAGGGTTTTTATCCTTTCTGGATATTATGTCCAAGAGTGAGATTCTGGATCATATGGTAGCTCTGTTTTTAGTTTTTAAAGGAACCTCGTATAATACTTTGGCCACCTGATGTGAAGAGCTGACTCATGAGAAAAGACCCTGATGCTGGAAAAGATGGAAGACAGGAGAAGGGGACAGCAGAGGATGAGATTGTTGGATGGTGTCACTGACTCAATGGGCATGAGTTTGAGCAAGCTCCAGGAGATGGTGAAGGACAGGGAAGCCTAGTGTACTGCAGCCCATGGGGTTGCAAGGAGCCGGACATGACTGAGCGACTAAACAACAACCATAACAGACTATTTTCCACAGTGGCTGCACCAGTTTCCTTTCCTACCAACTGTATGGGAGTGTTCCCTTTTCTCCACACCCTTTCCAGCATTTATTATTTGTAGGCTTTTTGGTGGTGGTCATTCTGACTGGTGCAAGGTGATACCTCATTGTGGTTTTGATTTGCATTTTGTCTAATCATGAGCAACGCTGAGCATCTTTTCATGTGTCTGTTGGCCATCCTGCATGCTTTCTTTCGACAAATGTCTCTTTGGGTCTTTTGCCCATTTTTTGGTTGTTTTTTATTATTGAGTTGTATGAACTGTTTGTATATTTTGGAAATTAACCCCTTGTGAGTCTCATCACTTGCAAAAATTTTTTCCCAGCCCATAAGTTATCTTTTTGTTTTGGTTATAGTTTCCTTTGCTGTGCAAAAGCTTATGAGTTTAATTAGATCCCATTTGTTTATTTCTGCTTTTATTTCTATTGCCTTGGGATACTGACTTAAAAAAAACATTGCTATGATTCATGTCAAAGAAAGTTTTGCCTATGTTCTCTTCTAGGGATTTTATGTAATCATGTCTTATATTTAAGTCATTTTAAAACAGAATTTTAGAAAATATCTTTTGTATATTTTTTTGCCTAGCAATTCCTAGTGTAACTATCTATCATACTGGGATAAGTATGCAAAGATGTATGTAGAAGGTGTTTACTATAACATTGCTTTTAATAGTGAAAAAAATGAAATTAATCTCCATGGGATAGACTGGCTAAATAATCACAGCCTTCTACTTCCTGTGCAAAAATTCAAACAAATTTTCCAGTCTTTTTGGTGGACTCCATGAATAGTTCTTACCAATAGAACATGAGTAGGAGAAATAAAGTACTTCTATCCAGTGAAAAGTGGAGTGTCTTCATATTTTATTTTCTCTTCCTCCTATCTGCTATGTGACCTTGAGGAAGAAAGGCGATTGATACTTGTAGGACCATGTGAAAGAGAATATCCCCTACTGACTCACTGGACTGTGACCTGAGTTTGGCCATAAACTTTACTGAGTTAAACTGTTGAAGTTTCAGTGTTATCTGTTATAACTCTAGCCTACCTAATTAATAAAATCCAATATATGTCTAGGGGAATGAATTAATAACTTGTGGTACTTCCATATTATGGATGGCTGTGTGGTCAGGATTGGGAAGATTTTTGATTCTGTCATAAAACACCACCAGGCTATGCTGTTAAGTATGAAAAGAATTTCACAAAATAGTATGCATAATACCCCACTTATTTACATGCACACCTGCCACCCTAAACTCTGTGCTTGCGTGTGCTTGTGCACACACATAGGGAAATCGTTGAAAGGACATTGGGCTTTACCAAGGGGGTCCCTCGTGTTTTTCTCTATGTTCTGTAGTATTTGAACTTTTAACAATAAAAATGGATGTAAGATTTTTATAAATAAATAAAAAAGAAATCTGTTCAGACTTTTTTTACAGGCTCGGTGTAAGACTCAATTAATGTAATAGTCGTAAAAATTCTTCGGAGAAAGTGCTAAATACATATGAGATATTTTATTATGATACACCTCTTCAAATATCTATGATTAAGATGTCTATTTAGATTTCTGCCCAAGCTATAATTTATTTGTATCGTAGGAACATTTTAGAGCTGCAGTTGCTAGGCTGTCCTAGCGGCTGAATACAGCATCACTGTGACTACAATGAGATGCCTCGTGTCCTCTTATGCTTTTTTCCTGCATCCTCCTCCTCTCTATCTAGTTCTTCTGAAGGTAAAATATTGGGAAAAGGGGAAGAGTTCTTTTTCCTTTCAGACTAGCATAGAAACATTTTATTAATTACAGAAAAAAATTCATAAGTAGGGTAAGGAATTGCCCATAGACGATAATGTTCAGCTCTCTGCTTCAGGAAGAGAGGTCATAAATAGTGAGGATATAACACTGTCAAAAGAAGCAGTAGATATTTCTAGCTGATAAGAATACCTGAAGGCAAACAGGTTGTCTCTTTAATTAGCTTGAATAGGAATTATTCCAAAGGCCATCAGTACACAGGCCAGTGTGTAGACAAGTCTTCATGGTGAGAAATGAGAAGAAGCAGCATGCTCTGTTTCTGGCTGAGCTGGGTTTGAATTTTGACATAGCTGACTCCATTATGTGCGATTTAGCAGAATGAAATGTTTTTTCACTTATCTAGGTCAGTGTTTGATACATGTGAAGCACTCCATCAATATTGTTAAAACAAGTTTTGAGGAAGTTATTTTTGAGGAGCACAGCACTTAAAGTAATTTTTTTCATATTGTTCCTCTGAACCACTTTCCAGTTGCAAGAGTCATTCTACTGTGTAGTAATTTTACTTGGTAAGAAACCTTAGGATCTGAGAAGAGGAGGAGGAGGAGGAAGGGAGAGAAGAAGTAGCAAGAGCAGAAAAATGAAAGAGGTGGACAGGGAGGAAGAACAGAAATATAATTTTGGTCACTTCTACTTATGTGTCTGGATCCTAATTGTGGCCTTTCTGAGAACAACATGGTTGAAAGGATGCTGAATACTTAGTGTATAAGCTACATGGGAGGTCAGAGACCCAGAATTGTGTGATCCTTGAATGTCCCATTTAGTTTATGGGCTCCTAGCAATTGACCCCTCCCAGGCTTGCAGAAAGATTGAAAAGCTTGGGAAAGACTGAAGGCAGGAGGAGAAGGGGATGACCGGGGGCAATATAGTTGGATGGCATCACTGACTCCATGGACATGAGTTTGATCAAGCTCCGGGAGATGGTGAAGGACAGGGAAGCCTGGCATGCTGCAGTCCATGGGGCTGCAAAGAGCTGGGCACGACTGAGCGACTGGACAACAACAAGGCTTGCAGACACACAGGTAAAGATCTAGCCAAAAACTCAAGGGAACTTCTAGATCGATTTCTGTGTTCTCTTCATAGCTGCCTCCTTTCCAGCACCCAGTCTAATGAACTTTTACTATTAGACACTATTTGGTGTGGAACTCAAATTTCTATGTTAGTCAAGTAATTTCGTTGGTTAGAATGCATCCCTGCTGTCTCAACAACCCCTCATTCTGATATTTATATTCTGTACCTAGTAAAACAGATTTAAGCTGTACTTCTCTGTGAGGCAGTTTGAAAGTGTGCCCGCATCAAAAGTCAGAGTGAAAGCAGAACTTGCTCTCTGTCTTTTCTTTGTGTCTAAGATTATACGCCCATGCTTGCTTTTGTTTAATGTTTGAAAACCTTTATTACCTATGTTTGTCTTACTTTATTGTTATTGACTGAGTGAGTGAGTCGTGTCCCAACTCTTTGTGACCCCGTGGACTGTAGCCCACCACGCTCTTCCATCCATGGGATTCCAAGGCAAGAATACTGGAGTGGGTTGCCATTTCCTTCTCCAGGGGATCTTCCTAACCCAAGGATCGAACCCAGGTCTCCTGCATTGCAGGCAGATGCTTTAACCTCTGAGCCACCAAGGAAGCCCACTACAAGAGTGCAAATCTGATACTTATTGCCTCATGGGCGAACTTCCAAAGAACTATTCTTCCTTGTGCCCTTCTCATGTGTGAATGTGATATAAGGACTCTGCATCTCGTTACTAGTATGGAAATGAATCTAAAACCTGGAAGAGGTCACGGTCAAAAGAAACTGAGCCAAATATNGAACTGATTTCCTTTAAGATTGACGGGTTTGACCTCCTTGCTGTCCAAGGGACTCTCAAAAGTCTTCTCCAACACCATAGCTCAAAAGCATCAATTCTTTGGTGCTCAGCTTTCTTTATAGACCAACTCTCACATCCATACATGACCACTGGAAAACCATAGTTTTTACTAGACGGACCTTTGTTGGAAAAGTAATGTCTCTGCTTTTTAATATGCTGTCTAGGTTGGTCATAATTTTCTTTCAAGGAGCAAGCATCTTTTAATTTCATGGCTGCAGTCACCATCTGCAGTGATTTTGGAGCCCAAGAAATAAAGTCTGTCACTGTTTCCACTGTTTCCTCATCTATTTGCCATGAAGTGATGGGACCAGATGCCATGATCTTCGTTTTCTGAATGTTGAGTTTTAAGCCAACTTCTTCACTCTCCTCTTTCACTTTCATCAAAAGGCTCTTGCTTTCTGCCATAAGGGTGGTGTCATCTGCATGTCTGAGGTTATTGATATTTCTCCCGGCAATCTTGATTCCAGCTTATGCTTCACCCACTCCAACATTTTGCATGATGTGGTCTGCATATAAGTTAAACAAGCAGATGACCGTGTACAGCCCTGACGTCCTCCTTTCCTGATTTGGAAACAGTCTGTCATTCTATGTCCAGTTCTAACTGTTGCTTCTTGATCTGCATACAGATTTCTCCCCTTATTATCTTTTTAATAAGACATAAGCCTGCCTTATGTCTGCACGTCATTTGAATTTTCTCTTTTTAATCACTCTTGATAGAGATATGTCAGTTTCACTTATATTTTCCAAGAACTGAAGGGGAAAAGTTAAATTTTAAAGCAATCCTTTGTTCTGTTTCTTAAGGGCTAGTCATGACTCATGGAGGAGGAACCTGTCCTTGATCTGATAACCTATAGTCTAATTTCCTGGCTTTGGAAGGGGCCCTCCAGGTAATCGTTTCTTTTGTTAATCTTTTCTAGAAGAATGACCAACCGCCGCGGGGTACGAGGTGGTCGATCGGCCATTTCAGCCTAGTAACTTCCAGACCTATCTCTGTAAAGGTCAAACTATGCCCACCAATCAGTTTGCTGAAATTGTCCTCACCCCACCCACCTATACCTGCCTGCAACTTTTAGTTTATAAAAACTATTCTGTAACGGGCATCCGGGTTCACTCNGGTTATTGATATTTCTCCCGGCAATCTTGATTCCAGCTTATGCTTCACCCACTCCAACATTTTGCATGATGTGCTCTGCATATAAGTTAAACAAGCAGATGACAGTGTACAGCCCTGACGTCCTCCTTTCCTGATTTGGAAACAGTCTGTCATTCTATGTCCAGTTCTAACTGTTGCTTCTTGATCTGCATACAGATTTCTCCCCTTATTATCTTTCTAATAAGACATAAGCCTGCCTTATGTCTGCACGTCATTTGAATTTTCTCTTTTTAATCACTCTTGATAGAGATATGTCAGTTTCACTTATATTTTCCAAGAACCATCTCTCTTTCATTGATTTACTCCACAGTGTGTGTGTGTGTGTCTGTGTGTGTGTGTATATATGTGATGTGTGTGTGTGTGTATGTGTGTGTGTATATGTGATGTGTGTGTGTGTGTGTATATGTGATGTGTGTGTATGTGTGTGTGTGTGATGTGTGTGTGTGTGTATATGTGATGTGTGTGTGTGCGCGTGTGCGTTAGCCACTCATTCGTGTCTGACTCTGCAACCCAGTGGACGGCAGCTCGCCAGGGCCTCTGTCCTTGGCGCTCCCAGGCGAGAATACCGGAGTGAGCTGCTGTCCCCTCCCCCAGGGGGCCTTCCCAGCCCGGGGGTGGGGCCCGGGCCTCCCGCCCGGCAGGCAGGTTCTCCGCCCTGAGCCGCCAGGGCGGCCCTTTGCTCCGTGCGCTTCCGGTCTCGCTGCATTTCCGGTTTTGCTGACTCCCGCTCTTACTGTCCCCTTCTGTTTGCTTTAGATTTTTTCTGCCCTTCCGCTCTCAGGTTTTCGCTGTGGGGGTCTAGGGGAGCCGGTGCCCCGTGCACTCTCCGAGGAGGCTGAGACCCCTGGGGGGAGGGCTGGAGGGGAGCCTGGTGGGAGCCCAGTTCCCGGGGCCTCCTGCAGGTGAGCACCTTCGGGGCCTGAGGTCACACCCAGAGCCCTGCGTTCGGGGCGGGAAACAGGCTGTGAGAAAGACGGCTCCCCCAGCAGCAGACCACGCTCCACTCTTACCTCCAGGAGAGAAATACAGGCTCTTGCACGCCTGCAGGGTGAGCCCGAGAGGCTGCAGGAAGGTGGGTCCAGGCCCCGCCCTCAGTCTGTGGGGACCTTGGCTCTGGGAGGGGAAGCGGGGCAAGGGCCGCGTCCGAGGTCAGAGGGGTCGTGCTGGGAGGCTGGAGGGTGAGGCCCCCGTGGGGTCTTCCAGCCGCTGCTGCAGGCCCAGGCCTGTCCGCCCTCCCACCTCCTTCCCTCAGGGGATCAGATGGAGCGGGCCCTCTCAAGGGGAGGGGGCTCCCGCCAGGCCCCAAGGTCAGCGGTTACATCCTCAAAGGTAAGCAGTTATGTCCTCAAAGGTCAGCTGACATCCTGGGGGTCACTGCTTTTGTCCTTAAAGGTCAGTGATTATGTTCACAGGTCAGCCTGATGCCGTGGAGGTCAGCACTTCTGTCGCTGGCCTCGGTCCCCGCTGGAGGAGGCAGNTTTTGTCCTTAAAGGTCAGTGGTTATGTTCACAGGTCAGCCTGATGCCGTGGAGGTCAGCACTTCTGTCGCTGGCCTCGGTCCCCGCTGGAGGAGGCAGGGACTCACCACGTGGCCCCAGGACCTTCACCCCTGGAGAGGTCATCTGCCCAGGCAGGACTCAGTGCCCCTCGCCCTGCAGGGGACACACCGGGGACTCCCCCAGGGCCTCGCTCTCAGGACGGAGCCGCAGCCCAGCACACAGGCTTCGGGGACCTGACTGGGCTTTACCTGGGGTCCGGATCTGTGGGCTGACAGGAGATGGGACTTGCAGCCTCTCGTCTAGCCCGGGGGAGGGTCTGGCCTGGCCTCGCTGGGGAAGGGTGGGCAGCGGGGGGCCGTCTGTGCAGGGCTGCCCCGGAGGGTGGGTCTGAGCGAAGGGCCACAGGCTTGGGGTGGCAGGGGCCTCGCTGCCTCTTGCTGGGGCTCAGGTGAAGCACCCTGGGGGGTGGCAGGTGGAGGGGGCCTGTGGGTGCTCCCAGGTGACTGAAGCGAGGGCACCTGTGCTCTGCCCTCCGTGTGCCCCCCGAGCCCAGGCGCTGGGACCACAGGTGGACAGGAGGGGAGGGTGATCGCAGAGGCCGCCATTGGCAGGGAAGGGGCGGGAGCACGCGGCCACCCTCCCTGCTTCCTCCTCTGGGAGGATGGACGCAGGACACAGGCTCGGCTCCTGCAGACGGCCCGGGCCCTCTTCCAGGCTGCCCCTCCCCGAGCCTGTGCCTGAGCGGAATGTGCCTGTGCTGGGGCTGGGGCTGCAGAANTCATGTCAAAGAAAGTTTTGCCTATGTTCTCTTCTAGGGATTTTATGTAATCATGTCTTATATTTAAGTCATTTTAAAACAGAATTTTAGAAAATATCTTTTGTATATTTTTTTGCCTAGCAATTCCTAGTGTAACTATCTATCATACTGGGATAAGTATGCAAAGATGTATGTAGAAGGTGTTTACTATAACATTGCTTTTAATAGTGAAAAAAATGAAATTAATCTCCATGGGATAGACTGGCTAAATAATCACAGCCTTCTACTTCCTGTGCAAAAATTCAAACAAATTTTCCAGTCTTTTTGGTGGACTCCATGAATAGTTCTTACCAATAGAACATGAGTAGGAGAAATAAAGTACTTCTATCCAGTGAAAAGTGGAGTGTCTTCATATTTTATTTTCTCTTCCTCCTATCTGCTATGTGACCTTGAGGAAGAAAGGCGATTGATACTTGTAGGACCATGTGAAAGAGAATATCCCCTACTGACTCACTGGACTGTGACCTGAGTTTGGCCATAAACTTTACTGAGTTAAACTGTTGAAGTTTCAGTGTTATCTGTTATAACTCTAGCCTACCTAATTAATAAAATCCAATATATGTCTAGGGGAATGAATTAATAACTTGTGGTACTTCCATATTATGGATGGCTGTGTGGTCAGGATTGGGAAGATTTTTGATTCTGTCATAAAACACCACCAGGCTATGCTGTTAAGTATGAAAAGAATTTCACAAAATAGTATGCATAATACCCCACTTATTTACATGCACACCTGCCACCCTAAACTCTGTGCTTGCGTGTGCTTGTGCACACACATAGGGAAATGGTTGAAAGGACATTGGGCTTTACCAAGGGGGTCCCTCGTGTTTTTCTCTATGTTCTGTAGTATTTGAACTTTTAACAATAAAAATGGATGTAAGATTTTTATAAATAAATAAAAAAGAAATCTGTTCAGAGTTTTTTTACAGGCTCGGTGTAAGACTCAATTAATGTAATAGGCGTAAAAATTCTTCGGAGAAAGTGCTAAATACATATGAGATATTTTATTATGATACACCTCTTCAAATATCTATGATTAAGATGTCTATTTAGATTTCTGCCCAAGCTATAATTTATTTGTATCGTAGGAACATTTTAGAGCTGCAGTTGCTAGGCTGTCTTAGCGGCTGAATACAGCATCACTGTGACTACAATGAGATGCCTCGTGTCCTCTTATGCTTTTTTCCTGCATCCTCCTCCTCTCTATCTAGTTCTTCTGAAGGTAAAATATTGGGAAAAGGGGAAGAGTTCTTTTTCCTTTCAGACTAGCATAGAAACATTTTATTAATTACAGAAAAAAATTCATAAGTAGGGTAAGGAATTGCCCATAGACGATAATGTTCAGCTCTCTGCTTCAGGAAGAGAGGTCATAAATAGTGAGGATATAACACTGTCAAAAGAAGCAGTAGATATTTCTAGCTGATAAGAATACCTGAAGGCAAACAGGTTGTCTCTTTAATTAGCTTGAATAGGAATTAATCCAAAGGCCATCAGTACACAGGCCAGTGTGTAGACAAGTCTTCATGGTGAGAAATGAGAAGAAGCAGCATGCTCTGTTTCTGGCTGAGCTGGGTTTGAATTTTGACATAGCTGACTCCATTATGTGCGATTTAGCAGAATGAAATGTTTTTTCACTTATCTAGGTCAGTGTTTGATACATGTGAAGCACTCCATCAATATTGTTAAAACAAGTTTTGAGGAAGTTATTTTTGAGGAGCACAGCACTTAATTTTTTCCATATCATTGTTCCTCTGAACCACTTTCCAGTTGCAAGAGTCATTCTACTGTGTAGTAATTTTACTTGGTAAGAAACCTTAGGATCTGAGAAGAGGAGGAGGAGGAAGGGAGAGAAGAAGTAGCAAGAGCAGAAAAATGGAAGAGGTGGACAGGGAGGAAGAACAGAAATATAATTTTGGTCACTTCTACTTATGTGTCTGGATCCTAATTGTGGCCTTTCTGAGAACAACATGGTTGAAAGGATGCTGAATACTTAGTGTATAAGCTACATGGGAGGTCAGAGACCCAGAATTGTGTGATCCTTGAATGTCCCATTTAGTTTATGGGCTCCCAGAAATTGACCCCTCCCAGGCTTGCAGAAAGATTGAAAAGCTTGGGAAAGATTGAAAGCAGGAGGAGAAGGGGATGACCGGGGGCAATATAGTTGGATGGCATCACTGACTCCATGGACATGAGTTTGATCAAGCTCCGGGAGATGGTGAAGGACAGGGAAACCTGGCTTGCTGCAGTCCATGGGGCTGCAAAGAGCTGGGCATGACTGAGCGACTGGACAACAACAAGGCTTGCAGACACACAGATAAAGATCTAGCCAAAAACTCAAGGGAACTTCTAGATCGATTTCTGTGTTCTCTTCATAGCTGCCTCCTTTCCAGCACCCAGTCGAATGAACTTTTACTATTAGACACTATTTGGTGTGGAACTCAAATTTCTATGTTAGTCAAGTAATTTCGTTGGTTAGAATGCATCCTGGCTGTCTCAACAACCCCTCATTCTGATATTTATATTCTGTACCTAGTAAAACACATTTAAGCTCTACTTCTCTGTGAGGCAGTTTGAAAGTGTGCCCGCATCAAAAGTCAGAGTGAAAGCAGAACTTGCTCTCTGTCTTTTCTTTGTGTCTAAGATTATTCGCCCATGCTTGCTTTTGTTTAATGTTTGAAAACCTTTATTACCTATGTTTGTCTTACTTTATTGTTATTGACTGAGTGAGTGAGTCGTGTCCCAACTCTTTGGGACCCCGTGGACTGTAGCCCACCCCGCTCTTCCATCCATGAGATTCCAAGGCAAGAATACTGGAGTGGGTTGCCATTTCCTTCTCCAGGGAATCTTCCTAACCCAAGGATCGAACCCAGGTCTCCCGCATTGCAGGCAGATGCTTTAACCTCTGAGCCACCAAGGAAGCCCACTATAAGAGTGCAAATCTGATACTTATTGCCTCATTATGGGTGAACTTCCAAAGAGCTTCTTGAAATCAACCATCATTCTTCCTTGTGCCCTTCTCATGTGTGAATGTGATATAAGGACTCTGCATCTCGTTACTAGTATGGGAATGAATCTAAAACCTGGAAGTGGTCACGGTCAAAAGAAACTGAGCCAAATATGTTGAATTAAGACAACCTTGAAAGGAACTTGTTGTCTCTGGGTTTCCAGTTATGTGAAAATATAAATGCCTTCATTGTTAAAACTTAATTGAATTACATATTCTGTTACTTGCAGGTAATCTATTTTAACTGATATAAGCCCACACGTATATTTTTAAAATTGAAAGTTAAATCATGTTAAACATACTGTGAAAGAATATTAAATTTATTTTTTGTAGTGACTTTTTAATATGTCAATCATTGCATGAAATAAGTGCTCCATTGGCTGGGGCTAAATATAATAGAGACTTTTCATAAAATCACATTTTTTTTTTTACTAATTAATTCCTTAATGTTTTAAATATTTTAACACTGTGAAGTTCTGGGGAACAACGGTATAAAACCAAAATAACACATAAATTTATGTCTATAAGCACTTATGTATACATATGCCTGGTTGTTCCATCACTCAGTCTTGTCCTACTCATTGTGACCCCATGGACTGCAGTACGCCAGGCTTCCCTGTCTTTTACCATGTCCTGGAGTTTGCTCAAACTCATGTCCATTGAGTTGGTGATGCCATCCAACCATCTCATCCTGTGTTTCCTCTTCTCTTGCCCTTAATCTTTCCCAGCATCAGGATCTTTTCCTGTGAATCAGCTGTTTCCATCAAGTGGCCAAAATATTGGAGCTTCAGCATCAGTTCTTCCAGTGAATATTCAGTGCTGATTTCCTTTAGGATTGATTGATTTCATTTCCCTGCAGTCCAAGGGACTCTCAAGAGGCTTCTCCAGCACCATAGTTTGAAAGCATCAATTCTTTGGCGCTCAGCCTTCTTAATGGTTCAGCTCTCACATCTGTACATGACTAGTAGAAAAACCATAACTTTGACTATATGGACTTTTTTGGCAAAGTGATGTCTCTGCTTTTCAATATGCTGTCTAGGTTTGTCATAATTGTTCTTCCAAGGAGCAAACATCTTTTCATTTCATAGCTGCAGTCACCGTCTGCAGTGATTTTAGAGCCCAAGAAAGTAAAGTCTGTCACTGTTTCCATTTTTTCTCCATCTATTTGCCATGAAATGATGGGACTGAAAGCCATGATCTTAATTGTTTGAACGTTGAGCTTTAAGCCAACTTTTTTACTCTCTTTCATTTTCATCAAGAGTCTCTTTAGTTCCTCNACTGTTCTTCCAAGGAGCAAACATCTTTTCATTTCATAGCTGCAGTCACCGTCTGCAGTGATTTTAGAGCCCAAGAAAATAAAGTCTGTCACTGTTTCCATTTTTTCTCCATCTATTTACCATGAAATGATGGGACTGAAAGCCATGATCTTAATTGTTTGAACGTTGAGCTTTAAGCCAACTTTTTCACTCTCTTTCATTTTCATCAAGAGTCTCTTTAGTTCCTCTTCACTTTCTGCCAATAGGAAGAGTAGAGAAAAGTCTAATAAGATTGAAGGAAAATGTCTACAGGTAGTAGAATTATAGATTATTTTCACGTTTTGAAAATAATTTTTTCTGCTATTTGAAATTTTAAAAGATATGTACAGTACTGTGTATCTGGCACTGTAATAAATAATATATATTAATTTTTTCTTTTAATTTTCACAACAAAAGATAAGAATTATATTATTTTTATTACTGTTGAGGCAGCTGACACTTGATTTTATGTAAATTGTCCAAGACAAAACAGTTAATAAATAGTGGAGGATATATTATAATTAGAAAACAAATTATTATTTGTAATTAGAAAACCAATTCTTCTTAAGAAAAATAATGTAGAAATATATTTTATGATGTGGAAAGATGTTTATAATATGCTAGCTAAGAAGAAATCTGTTACAATACACTGGTTTCAGAAGACCCTGATATTATCCTGGCTAGAGTCTGGGGATTTTCTTTTTTTTTTTGACCATACTGCTTGGATATAGGATCTTAGTTTCCTGACCAGGGATCAAACCCGTGCCCCCTGCATTGGCAGTTCTGAGTCTTAACCACTGCATGACCAGGGAAGTCCCCTGAGGACATTTTTGACATTGGACATGTACAAATCTTTCTTCTCCAGGGGAGAAAAATGGGACCAATCAATTGCCATTAGTTTTCTTAAGTTCAGTACTACAGCAGCGTAAGAAACAAAAGATCTGTACTTGTATTCTTTCTTCTGAAATTACAGTATATAGTTCTTTTAGTGGAGAAGGCAGTGGCACTCCACTCCAGTACTCTTGCCTGGAAAATCCCATGGACGGAGGAGCCTGGTAGGCTGCAGTCCACGGGGTCGCCAAGAGTCGGACATGACTGAGCAACCTCACTATCACTTTTCAGTTTTACGCATTGGAGAAGGAAATGGCAACCCACTCCAGTGTTCTTACCTGGAGAATCCCAGGGACGTGGGAACCTGGTGGGCTGCCATCTATGGGGTCACACAGAGTCAGACACTACTGAAGCAACTTAGCAGCAGCAGTTCTTTTAAAGGTTTTGCTAGGGAACAAAAAAGTCTGCCTGTCAGTGCTCTGTGGAGTCAAGTACAGAAGTCATTGGTTAGGGATATCATTTTTCTTTGAAGCAACTTCCTGAAGAAACCCCTTTTTTGCCCCTCAAATATTTGTTCTGAGAAGGGTTCAGATGGTTTGCTTATTTGAAAGAGGAAAGTCTCACCAGGAGTTGGTTGAGAAGCAGTTTATGAAACCTGACCCAAACATCTGACCCACATCTAACATGGCCTTGAGTACAAAACAGACAGGAAAATTCCTGATTGACCTCTGTCTCTTAAACCTCTGTCCATTATTTTGAAAACAAAAAGTCAAATAAGACAGTCTTGATTTTGGCAAAAACCATGTTATCTTGTTTTCTCTAATGAGTGTTATATTACTTATGTAATAAAAATATATATTATTTTAGCATTTGAGGTTGTAGTGGGTATTAGATATTTCCAATTCAAACTCCTTTTCCTCTTTTATAGATGAGTACACTGAGGTCTATTGAGGGTAAATGTTCATCTCACTGGAATGTGTAAAGGTACTAATTAGTAGTTTCTTGTTAAAGATTGTTGCTTATGTACTCTCTAAAAACATATTTAATTATTACATTGCAGTTTCTTGCTGCCTAATTGGAGAGTTTCTTAAGTTGGTTTTTTTTTTTTTTTTTTTTTTTAAGATAAAGGAACAGTTCTTAGGTCCCGTAACTGCATTTTCCTTCCTTCTGTTTTTTAACTCTAAGGAGATTTCACTATCAGATATTTAACATGGCTATTTTCTATCGTTTTCTTCTTGCCATGTAAAAACTTTGCTGCTATAATCTCTAGCCCATTGAAAGACGTACCTGTGTTTTTCCATTCTTCTAGTATGCACTAAAGTGCTCTTCCTATCCTTTTCCATGAATGAGCTCTCCCAGTATAAGGACTGTTTCCTTTGAAAGGAAATTTATCTGTGTGGTTTACAAAGTCTTCAAAATTTTGAAAACGCTGGCTCATGAAGGTCAAGTAGTCTTCGTTAAATTGGCATTTCACTGACTGAGATCTTCATTGACTTTAGGATTCCTTTTGCCCTTGGTTCCTCTTGGTACTTTGATCATGATACACAGCACAGTTTGTCTTCCTACAGGGACATAATTCACAAAATTCACATGTAGGTTTTATCTCTAAGGTCTTCTAAATATAAAAAAGTATTTGTTTCACTCTTAAATTTTTTGTCTTTTCCATGTCTATTATTGAAGATATCTTTTAATTGTTAGAAACAAAAAGTTGGACTGAAGCCACTAAAGTATGGGTTCATTTTGATCATGTAATAAGAAATCCAGGGGCAGTTGTCTGTGTAAGTTCAGTTATTCTGGGATGTCCTCAAGTACTATGATTCTTATATTTTCTCTAGCATTATTTGGTTGGTTTTTCTCCTCATCCCAGCAGGAAAATTACTAAGTAAATTATACCTAAAACTAAGTGAAGTTTTTGGATTTTAGATTCATATCTTTTAAGAAAATGACCCTAATCATATGGACTGAACATGGTGGACTGTGGTCTTAAGAAAAAATCGAGACATTGTTTATCAGAATTGGAGGTGAGCTGGAGTGAAGGAAACAGAGCACTGGTTGCTGGGCAGACAGCNCCTGCTGTCTCAACAACCCCTCATTCTGATATTTATATTCTGTACCTAGTAAAACAGATTTAAGCTGTACTTCTCTGTGAGGCAGTTTGAAAGTGTGCCCGCATCAAAAGTCAGAGTGAAAGCAGAACTTGCTCTCTGTCTTTTCTTTGTGTCTAAGATTATACGCCCATGCTTGCTTTTGTTTAATGTTTGAAAACCTTTATTACCTATGTTTGTCTTACTTTATTGTTATTGACTGAGTGAGTGAGTCGTGTCCCAACTCTTTGGGACCCCGTGGACTGTAGCCCACCCCGCTCTTCCATCCATGAGATTCCAAGGCAAGAATACTGGAGTGGGTTGCCATTTCCTTCTCCA
>SJYW01030504.1:464387-474730 GCA_006410735.1 Raphicerus campestris | reverse complement strand
ACACACACACACACACACACACACACACACACACACACACACACACACACACACACACACATGTGATGTGGATCAGGTGACTTCTGATCTATGACCCTTCAAAAGGAAATAGGATACTTTTTTATTCTACTATAGGTGAATTGATCTACTAAAAATAATATGTCACACACAAATAAAGACACAATTTAAATTTTATTGGAAGCTTTTGTTGTAATTGAGTCAGGACACTATATAAAAGTTCATTATATGACAATTTTAGAAGAAAGAAACATCGTTTTATTAAATAGGTTTATAATACTGTATTTGGTAGAGAAACAGAGGAATTAGGAAATAAATGAAGAGAGGGAGAAACACATGAAAGGAAACATTGATAGAGATTAAGAAGTTCCTCTGTTAGGGAGAGGGAGTACAGATTAACAGAGATAAACTGTCACAGTTTAGATTTTACTTGAACTTGTGAGCTAAGTATTTCAACTTTTTTTCCCATGAAATCTCTGGCTCAAGATCAGTAAATATGGGATGTTTAAATTGTTATTTCCTCATTTCTGAATCCATGATAGACACTGCTAATATATCTTGGCACTTCCTCTGAATGACCTTGTTGCTCAGTCGTGTCTGACTCTGCGACCCCGTGGACTGCAGCCCACCAGGCTCCTCTGCCCATGGGGATTCTCCAGGCAAGAATACTGGAGTGGGCTGCCATGCCCTCCTCCAGGGAATTTTCCAACACGGGGATCAAATCCAAGCCTCCCTCATTGCAGGTGGTTTCTTTACTGTCTGAAACACCAGGGAAACCCCTTAGTGACATTAGGATGGTCTGAAGAAGTTGCTGTAGGTAGCCATCAATCAGAGGTCACATGCAAAATTAAGCCTATTTGCTGTGCTGGTCTTAGAAATCCATTATTGCTGAGACATACAGACTATGGCCTGGGATACCTTGACAGTACCCTGTGTAGTATTATTAACTTGAAAACTAGATACATTNGCAGCTATCAATCAGAGGTCACATGCAAAATTAAGCCTATTTGCTGTGCTGGTCTTAGAAATCCATTATTGCTGAGACATACAGACTATGGCCTGGGATACCTTGACAGTACCCTGTGTAGTATTATTAACTTGAAAACTAGATACATTGAACCTACAGTTGAGTCCAGTCCATAAACTGGTGCTTCTTCATTCATGAGTTCTAAAATTGATATGTATCCTGAGCTACCTTGTAGCAGCTATCTCTTCCATTCCAGGCTTATGCCAGTAGGCCAACAATGGGATAGCCAGCGTTTTTTGCCTTTTCCCATTCCAACTGCATAGCATTCAACTGCCTGATTCTGGAAACTGCACAGTAGTCACTGGAGTGTCCTGAGATTGAACTAAATGAATGCTATAAAAACTGATTAAACCAGAAGCAAGAGGACATTACTCAGATTTCTTTTTTTTTTTTTTTTGATAAAGATATTGATTAACATATGACATACTTATATGTGGCACCAAAAAAAGAAATGAAACAAATGAATTTACTTATAAAACAGTATGACATAAATCAAATTTCTTACAATTTTACAGTGGAAGTGAGAAATAGATTCAAGGGGTTAGATCTGATAGGCAGTGCCTGAAGAGCTATGGACGGAGGCTCATGACATTGTGGAGGAGGCAGGGATCAAGGCCATCCTGAGGAAAAAGAAATGCAAAAAGGCAGAATGGTTGTCTGAGGAGGCCTTACAAATAGCTGTGAAAAGAAGAGAAGCAAAAGGCAAAGGAGAAAAGGAAAGATATACGCCTTTGAGTGCAGAGTTCCAAAGAATAGCAAGGAGAGATAAGAACGCCTTCCTCAGTGATCAGTGCAAAGAAACAGAGGAAAAGAACAAAATGGGAAAGACTAGAGATCTCTTCAAGAAAATTAGAGCTACCAAGGGAACATTACATGCAAAGATGGGCTCAATAAAGGACAGTAATGGTATGGACCTAACAGAAGCAGAAGATATCAAGAAGAGGTACATAAGATATAAAACAGAAGATATCAAGAAAGGAAGAAGANCAAGAAAATTAGAGCTACCAAGGGAACATTACATGCAAAGATGGGCTCAATAAAGGACAGTAATGGTATGGACCTAACAGAAGCAGAAGATATCAAGAAGAGGTACATAAGATATCAAACAAGATATCAAGAAGAGGTACATAATGAGTCTTTGTTTTATTATGTTTCTAACCTTACTTAAATGCTAATTTCAGGCAAAATTTTTTTGCCTCAAGATTTGCACCATGGGTCATGAATACTCTATTTCCTCTAAATTAAACTAACTAGATAATATATCAAAGATATTAATCTGATTCTTCATTTACATAAGAATTCATTTACTTTAGAAAAATTAATATAGATGACAGAGCATGCCAGTGTTCTGTAAAAGATATGTGATGCACAATAGGATGTATAAGAAACTTTTTTCAGTATTTGCTGGGTATCTATAATAACATGTTTTTTAAAAAGCAAAAGCTTATTTTCTCTTAATGATCAATGGATTTTCATTTCTCAGTTGATTTGGAATTGGAAATTAAATATATCAAGGTACTTTCAGGAATAGAGCCTCTGACATTTTCAGTGGTGCAAATACTAGGCATATGAGAAACATAAAAATACCAAATGTTTACACCAATGCTGAAAAAAATTAACTTACATTAATAATAAAGTTGGAAAGACAGACATTCTCCAGGGGCTTCCAGGTAGCACCCCTGCGAAGTGCCAGGAGGGAAATAACTTGCCTGCCAATGCAGGAGACATAAGAGACTCGGGTGTGACTCCTGGATCAGGAAGATCCCCTGGAGGAGGGCATGGCAATACACTCAAGTGTTCTTGACTGAGAATCCCATGGAGAGAGGAGCCTGGAAAACCATAGTCCATAGGGTCACAAAGAGTTGGGCACAACTGAAGTGACTTAGCACGCATCATCCTTTTTATTAAAACAAATCCTTGACTGAAGTGTGTAACTATAACTTCTGCTTAGTAATCGGTCGATGAAACTAGAGCCTATTATACAGAGTGAAGTAAGTCAGAAACAGAAAAACAAATATCGAATATTAATGCAAACTTGAAGAAAGTAGGGAAAACCACTAGACCATTCAGGTATGACTTCAATCACTTATGATTATAGAGTGGAAGTGACAAGCAGATTAAAGGGATTAGATATGATAGAGTGCCTGAAGGACTATGGATGGTTTGTGACATTATACGGGAGACAAGGATCAAGAGCATCCCCAAGAAAAAGAAATGCAAAAAGGCAAAATGGTTGTCTTAAGAGGCCTTACAAATAGCTGTGAAAAGATGAGAAACAAAAGGCAAAGGAGAAAAGGAAAGATATACCCATTTGAGTGCAGAGTTCCAAAGAATAGCAAGGAGAGATAANGAGACCTGGGTTCAATCCCTGGGTTGGGAAGATCCTTTGGAGAAGGAAATGGCAAACCATTCCAGTATTCTTGCCTGGAAAATTCCATGGACAGAGGAGCCTGGCAGGCTACAGTCCATGGGGTCGCAAAGAAATGAATAATCAAGAAAAAATTGCCAAATTGAACAGGATCCTGGGGGGGAAACTTCTCATAAACTATTGTGGCCAAAGCAGAATATAAAGTAAAGTCACCTTGTATATGTGAAGTCACCTTATATATAAGTAAACTCACCTTACTTATTATCCTAGAATTTCCAAAATTTCTTTGTATCATGTACTGNTCCTGGGGGGGAAACTTCTCATAAACTATTGTGGCCAAAGCAGAATATAAAGTAAAGTCACCTTGTATATGTGAAGTCACCTTATATATAAGTAAACTCACCTTACTTATTATCCTAGAATTTCCAAAATTTCTTTGTATCATGTACTGGTGTCCTTTATTTTCCAACTTCCTATCCTTGGAGCAATTGCTTTACATTTTTCAACTTTTGAGGCATTTATTTCCATATTTTTAAATATGTGCAAGCTGTTTTAAAATGTTTTTGACTTATTATAGTAGATGAGGATTTTTCTCTCTCTCCTTTTTCTACTCCCCCATATAAAATTGCAAGTTTTGGTTAAATCTATTTTTGGTGTTTTCATTATGAGTGTGTGTGTGGGTGGGGGAGGGTAGTCACTGCTGAAGTCAAGTATTATAATATAAAAAGTTTATTCTAAGACCTTTTACCCTTTGAAGTTGATAATTGTCTTTCCCCCCATTTATTGTTTTCTTTTAATTAAAAGCTGTCTTTCCATGTTCTTTAACAGTTCTATAAAATATTTATGAATCCAGTATTCTAAGTAGTTAAACTTCTACGATAATCTGCCAGTAGCTCCACCACCATCTTTTACTTATTTTTGCTAACAGTATCCTTTCTGGAACCCTCCATCTTCTGTTCCATGATGGTGTGTGGCGTAGACTGCCTGCTCGGCTCTCGTCTTGGGACTTCCTTTGAGCAAGTTCACACAAATTCCTTTCATCTCTTTCCTCTGTTAGAAACTTGTTCTGGATTCCATGTCTTCTTTTTTGCCTATTTACTTAATTTTACTGTAGTGTATTGTTCAGTAGCTTCTTCCAAAAAGGTACCTGGGAAGTTAAAATTTTAGAGACTTGATATTTCTCACTGATTGTGCTCTACTGCTCCATTTTACCCACTCCAGTATTCTTGCCTGGAAAACCCCACGGACGGAGGAACCTGGTAGGCTACAGTCCATGGGGTTGCAGAGTCAGACACAACTGAGCGACACTTACTTTACTTTACTGTGTTTCTGTTTGGAAATCCAGTGCTGTTCATATTTCTGAGCTGGTGGAAATTAGTACTAAGAAACATTTTAATTGCTGCTAACCATATGCAAGGGGATATGTGTGCACTCTGGGTATTGCCTGGTAGTGTCATTAATGAAAGAAAAACAACAACTAACTTTTGTATTCTTATATCCAGTAGTAGTTTTTCAAGAGGCTCAATGGTGTATAAATTGCTGTCTTTAATAGTATGTTTATAATCAAATACTCTGGAATATACACAATATACTACAATTACCAAATTAGATTTCATCTCATGATGATTGTACTTAATATTTTGTAGAAAGAATGAATGATTTCATTGATTGTACTTAACATTTTGTAGAAAGAATTAATGATTTCATTGCTTGTTTGTATCTTGAGCTTAATTAGAATCTTGTGCGACAGGAACATACCTACTAGTAACGATTACCAAGACATATATTACTTGTGTCATTTTATAATTACAAGATCTCTCAGTTCAGAACAAAAGTAAAATCATTAGAGATGATAAAATACTAATAAAATCTCACGCAAAGAGTGAACTTTACATCATAATTAAAACAATGAAACGTCTATTGCACTGACATAAATGCTCGTAGGTGAAATATAATGAATGGAAATGAGTGTTTTTTTCCCACATCAGGTTGGTAGAGGTGGGGACTCCATGTGATTTTAAGTTACCAATATTAAGTCACTGTTGTTCAAAGAGCCTCAATAAAGAAAGCTTGTAATACAAAAGTCAGTTAGAGCAAAGTTCTTCAAAGTGTGACCTGGAAAGTATTATGTCCCCAAGCAGTTGCTTGTGAGAAATTTAACTTCAATGACATCACCAAAATATCTGAATACTGATTAACATCTTGTTTGTTAAGATAATTTACCCTCAAAAAAATGGACATTTCTCATAAAGATTTAAAAAATAAAACGTAGGTATTCTACTGAAGGTTTTGAAATGATGTCTTCATTTTAAGTGCAGTGATGGGCTTCATAGAGCAAGGGGCATAGAATTTCTGTGTCTTACTAAATATCTCATATAGACTCCTTGATAATGAAATAGAAAATAATGGCTTAACTACATGTATATAACAGTAAGCATATTAAGCATTCCTGTGCATGTATTAATTGATCAGGAATTATGAGAAAATTATAATGAATAATAATGACTTCTGCTTCTTGAAGTAGCAAAGGACTTAGAATCAGAAGCCTGAGAAAGATATTTGAATTTGGTTGTTTTTTTTTTTTTTTTTTTAGCAAGGGCAAGTAATATGACTTACATTATTAAGGATAAAGGAATAAAATCATTTTATTCCATAAATGAATGTTTTACATAACGATTAGAGTTTCACTGGTGGATACACTACTCCTAGGAAGTATTGGATAGGTTTTCAAAGAAATGATATTAGACTGCCGTAATAACCCCTAACTAACGTGGATGCAGAGGATCTTTCTCTCCCATTTGCTCTTCCATACTAATCCTTTCAATATATCAGACTTTGTGGGGAATAATATTGCTGGTTCTAACACTTGCTGATAGTTAATAAATTTTTGATGCTTTCTTGTTTATAAATGTAATGCCTCTGTTAAAACATATTTGTTCATTTGTTATAAGAAAACATCAGGTCACTAAGAAATACTAAGTTGTTCTTATCCAAATTTGTCTAAGTGATTTTAGTACTTCTGTTCTTGGGCTGGAAAATACATACAGTTTACTGAGTCAGTTTTTTTTTGCATTCTGGTGATCAGTTCTCCGCTCAATTCTCCAAATGGGAATAAACAGACACCTTATTGGAGAACATTTGGCCCCATTTTTGTTTCTGCATTTGTTTCTTCAGCTAAGAATATCCCAGTATCTCATTTTCTTTTCTTTATTGCTCTTTTGCATGGGCTGATTGTTTCAATGGTTTTTCCCACAGTAACAGTCACATCCTTTCCCTGTTCACTGTGCTAAATGATTGTCCCATTTAGCACTTATTTGCTAGCTTGATTTCTTGTTTCTGGACTAATTATTTTTCTTTAAAGGGGCACTGGCAAATAGAAGAGACCATTAGTCTAAACATTTACTATGGGTTCTATTATCCTCTCTTTCTATTTCACTAACAACAAATACAACATCTACTTAAACAACAGCAAATAAACGGCAAAATCTAGAAGTTGTTAAATCACAAAATGTATTCCCAATGTTTCAAACTACCTTAATATGAGATATGTTTTTACTCATGGGACTCTTTTTGCCCCACTGATTGACCTTGGGGCATTCATCCCCCTCCGACACACAGACACACTAATTCAAGCTACATAGTTATAGAGAGAACAACCACAACAGGACTGGCCTCCTGGCCTCTGCACCGTGTTGGTCCAATCAGAAACTATCTGCAATTAAGCTCTTAAGTGTAGCTCTTACTCTGATGGGTCTTTTGAATTTTCAACCCTAATGACAATTGGATGCAGAGATAAAAAGATAAAAAGACTGGAGCTGATTTTAACAAACAGCAATGGTGAAAGAGGGAGAAAAATCATGAACAGATTTAAACAGCTGGCTTCCCTTTGTCCTGAGCCCAGCCACATCCTTGAGTCTTTGAGATACTCTTAGAGTCTTATATGATAAAGTCCCCCTTTAAAAATTTATGCTACCCTTTGGGTTTTCTTATTGTTAATGAAAGCATTCTAAGAAATGTATTTCTCAAGACCCAAGATGTTTTACCTTAATATTGTCTATACTTCTTTATGGAGAAGGAAATGGCAACCTGCTCCAGTATTCTTGCCTGGAGAGTTCCATGCAGAGGAGTCTGATGGGCTACTGTCCATAGCGTCAAAAAGAGTCAGACACGACAAAACGACTGAGCACACATCCTTCTCTATGTTATTACAAAACAAAATGCAAAATAAAAATGAAACATTAGAAACATGATCCCTCACTTCCGTCAGTCAATAAAGAAAAGTCTCTGGGCTATGATTCTTCCTAGATGATGTTGAACAGTCCCAAACCCTTGAAATTCCATAACTGAGTATCATGTGGTTAATGATATGCCAGTGTTTTCCTGGTATATCAAAGACAACAATTTTACTTTATTCTGTAACAAACACTTTACATATTTTATTTACTCCTGAAAGATAATATTTATATATTGATTCATATTTTTCTTTTAGTTTCCTTTATATTTTGGCTATCTTTTCTAAAAGGTAAAGAGTTAGCTTTATTGCTTTGGAATGTTTGTGTGTATACATATAAACATACGTGTGTATATATCTATAACCCACCTATATGTAATATATGCACATAAAGTTTTGTGTGTATGTGTATATATGTGTGTGTATATATATATACATACACACACACACATATATATATATATATAAACTTGAGATTTGTTAGAGCATTTAATTTTCCCCAGTTACTCCCATAAAGATCAAGGGAAATCTTAACCCACATTAAAAAGTGCATAAAATTAAACAAAACCATTTCATTTTAGTGTGAAATCCTCGCTTTCTTCAGAAGTCATAGAAATTTAAGCAGCCACACTAACCTCTTTTTTTCTTTATTTAGAAAATTCTAATAAAAGCAGTGATGTAAAAAGATCTTTCAAAGGTTTTCAGGGACTACAGGCCTTCTTTGATTTGTAGTTCCAAAAGTAAGTTTCAGGATGACATCAGCAAGATGGAGACTAGGGAGCCCCAGACCCTCCCAAAAGAGCCATCCATTCAACAATACATGGACCACTTCCCTCTGTGAGAAACTCAGAACCAGTTAAGAGGCACTTGCACCCCAGGGGAGCAGTGAAACCAGCTAGCAACCAAGTCAGTAGGAAAATTTATGACACCCACTCTGCCAGGCTGCATCTGGAGAAAACTCCCAGCTCTTGGCTTCTTTCAGAGGAGGGAATCCAACTGCTCAGACTTTTGGGGGGAGTCTGCCTGAAGGACTTGTTCTGTCTTGCTTGAAGCTAAGTGCTGACAAGAAAGGGTACCAGGTCCAGGGAAGCTGAGAATTAGGTGATGATCTGGACTAGTCCCTCCCTCTAGCTCAATGCAGAGGGAATCCCCTACTCCTGGCTTCTTCCTGGGGAGGGAAAGAGTTGAAACATGTGTCCAACATTCAGTTTGGTTGGGAGAGGAAAGGAGTTCTCTCTTCCTTTACTTATATTTTTCTTATATTTTTAAATCATCTCTTTATTTCTCATTTCATGCTTAAAAAAAAATGTAGCAAAAGAACATTAGGAACACAGCATGAAATCTATCCTCTTAACAAATTTTCATATGTACAAGCACAATGTTGACTACAAGGACCATGTTGTAGAGGTGATCTCTCAGACTTACTCATCTTGCATAGGTGAGCCTTTGCCTGAGCATGTCTCCCCATATGGCATGATTGCTGAAGACCATTTGACTGTAAATGCCTCTATTATTTCTCAAGATTGTTTTAGCTATTCAAAGTCCTCTATGGTTCTCTGTGAATTTGGGGTTTGTTTTTTTCTATTTCTGCAGGAAATGCTATTGAGGTTTTGATAGGGATTGTAACAACTCTACATATTGCTTTAAATATTAGATCTTACAATCAATGAACATGGGATGTCTTTCCATTTATTTGTGTTGTCTTCATTTTCTTTCAGCAATGTTTTATGGTTTTCAGTGTTCAGATCTTTCATTTTATTGTTAAGTTTATAATTATTTTATTACTTTTGATACTATTTAAATGGGATTGTTCTATTAAATTCTTTTACAGACTGTTGTTAATAAAAACACAGCTAGTTTTTGTATACTGATTTTTATATCCTGCAGCTTTACTGAATTCATTTATTATTTCTGTTTTTTGAGATTCTGCTATCACTTTTTTAATGATTACTTTTGTATTCTCTTTCTCTTAATTGGAGTATAATTGTTTATGCTGCCCAACAACATGGATCAGCTATATGTATACATATATCCCTTTCCTCTTGAATCTCTCTCCCACCTACCCATCCCACCCTCTGGGTCATCACAGAGCTTGGAGCTGAGCTCCCTGTGCTGTACAGCAGCCTCCCACTAGCTCTCTGTTTAACACGTGGTAGTGTGTATATGTCAATCCTACTCTCTCAGTTCATCCTACCCTCTCCTTCCCCCGCAGTGTCCACAAGTCCTTTCTCTACATCTGTGTCTCTATTCCCGCCCTGCCAATAGGTTCATCAGTACCATTTTCCTGGATTCCATATATATGTGTTAATATGTAATATTTTTCTCTTTCTGACTTACTTCAATCTATATAACAGACTCTAGATTCATCTACATCACTACAGATGACTCAGTTTTGTTCCTTTTTATGGCTGAGTAATATTTCTGACTCTTTAGGTAGAGTCTGGAGTCGAGGTTTTCTATATATAAGATCTTGTCACCTCAAGACAGGGGCAGTTTTTCTTCTTCCTTTCTTCTTTGCTGCTGCTGCTGGTAAGTCACTTCAGTCGTGTCCTACTCTGTGCAACCCCACAGACGGCAGCCCACCAGGCTCCCCCATCCCTGGGATTCTCCAGGCAAGAACACTGGAGTGGGTTGCCATTTCCTTCTCCAATGCATGAAAGTGAAAAGTGAAAGTGATGTCACTCAGTCGTGTCTGACTA
>SJYW01030504.1:439072-460164 GCA_006410735.1 Raphicerus campestris | reverse complement strand
TTTTTTTTTTTTTTTTTTTAGCAAGGGCAAGTAATATGACTTACATTATTAAGGATAAAGGAATAAAATCATTTTATTCCATAAATGAATGTTTTACATAATGATTAGAGTTTCACTGGTGGATACACTACTCCTAGGAAGTATTGGATAGGTTTTCAAAGAAATGATATTAGTCTGCCATAATAACCCCTAACTAACGTGGATGCAGAGGATCTTTCTCTCCCATTTGCTCTTCCATACTAATCCTTTCAATATATCAGACTTTGTGGGGAATAATATTGCTGGTTCTAACACTTGCTGATAGTTAATAAATTTTTGATGCTTTCTTGTTTATAAATGTAATGCCTCTGTTAAAACATATTTGTTCATTTGTTATAAGAAAACATCAGGTCACTAAGAAATACTAAGTTGTTCTTATCCAAATTTGTCTAAGTGATTTTAGTACTTCTGTTCTTGGGCTGGAAAATATATACAGTTTACTGAGTCAGTTTTTTTTTTGCATTCTGGTGATCAGTTCTCCGCTCAATTCTCCAAATGGGAATAAACAGACACCTTATTGGAGAACATTTGGCCCCATTTTTGTTTCTGCATTTGTTTCTTCAGCTAAGAATATCCCAGTATCTCATTTTCTTTTCTTTATTGCTCTTTTGCATGGGCTGATTGTTTCAATGGTTTTTCCCACAGTAACAGTCACATCCTTTCCCTGTTCACTGTGCTAAATGATTGTCCCATTTAGCACTTATTTGCTAGCTTGATTTCTTGTTTCTGGACTAATTATTTTTCTTTAAAGGGGCACTGGCAAATAGAAGAGACCATTAGTCTAAACATTTACTATGGGTTCTATTATCCTCTCTTTCTATTTCACTAACAACAAATACAACATCTACTTAAACAACAGCAAATAAACGGCAAAATCTAGAAGTTGTTAAATCACAAAATGTATTCCCAATGTTTCAAACTACCTTAATATGAGATATGTTTTTACTCATGGGACTCTTTTTGCCCCACTGATTGACCTTGGGGCATTCATCCCCCTCCGACACACAGACACACTAATTCAAGCTACATAGTTATAGAGAGAACAACCACAACAGGACTGGCCTCCTGGCCTCTGCACCGTGTTGGTCCAGTCAGAAACTATCTGCAATTAAGCTCTTAAGAGTAGCTCTTACTCTGATGGGTCTTTTGAATTTTCAACCCTAATGACAATTGGATGCAGAGATAAAAAGATAAAAAGACTGGAGCTGATTTTAACAAACAGCAATGGTGAAAGAGGGAGAAAAATCATGAACAGATTTAAACAGCTGGCTTCCCTTTGTCCTGAGCCCAGCCACATCCTTGAGTCTTTGAGATACTCTTAGAGTCTTATATGATAAAGTCCCCCTTTAAAAATTTATGCTACCCTTTGGGTTTTCTTATTGTTAATGAAAGCATTCTAAGAAATGTATTTCTCAAGACCCAAGATGTTTTACCTTAATATTGTCTATACTTCTTTATGGAGAAGGAAATGGCAACCTGCTCCAGTATTCTTGCCTGGAGAGTTCCATGCAGAGGAGTCTGATGGGCTACTGTCCATAGCGTCAAAAAGAGTCAGACACGACAAAACGACTGAGCACACATCCTTCTCTATGTTATTACAAAACAAAATGCAAAATAAAAATGAAACATTAGAAACATGATCCCTCACTTCCGTCAGTCAATAAAGAAAAGTCTCTGGGCTATGATTCTTCCTAGATGATGTTGAACAGTCCCAAACCCTTGAAATTCCATAACTGAGTATCATGTGGTTAATGATATGCCAGTGTTTTCCTGGTATATCAAAGACAACAATTTTACTTTATTCTGTAACAAACACTTTACATATTTTATTTACTCCTGAAAGATAATATTTATATATTGATTCATATTTTTCTTTTAGTTTCCTTTATATTTTGGCTATCTTTTCTAAAAGGTAAAGAGTTAGCTTTATTGCTTTGGAATGTTTGTGTGTATACATATAAACATACGTGTGTATATATCTATAACCCACCTATATGTAATATATGCACATAAAGTTTTGTGTGTATGTGTATATATGTGTGTGTATATATATATACATACACACACACACATATATATATATATATAAACTTGAGATTTGTTAGAGCATTTAATTTTCCCCAGTTACTCCCATAAAGATCAAGGGAAATCTTAACCCACATTAAAAAGTGCATAAAATTAAACAAAACCATTTCATTTTAGTGTGAAATCCTTGCTTTCTTCAGAAGTCATAGAAATTTAAGCAGCCACACTAACCTCTTTTTTTCTTTATTTAGAAAATTCTAGTAAAAGCAGTGATGTAAAAAGATCTTTCAAAGGTTTTCAGGGACTACAGGCCTTCTTTGATTTGTAGTTCCAAAAGTAAGTTTCAGGATGACATCAGCAAGATGGAGACTAGGGAGCCCCAGACCCTCCCAAAAGAGCCATCCATTCAACAATACATGGACCACTTCCCTCTGTGAGAAACTCAGAACCAGTTAAGAGGCACTTGCACCCCAGGGGAGCAGTGAAACCAGCTAGCAACCAAGTCAGTAGGAAAATTTATGACACCCACTCTGCCAGGCTGCATCTGGAGAAAACTCCCAGCTCTTGGCTTCTTTCAGAGGAGGGAATCCAACTGCTCAGACTTTTGGGGGGAGTCTGCCTGAAGGACTTGTTCTGTCTTGCTTGAAGCTAAGTGCTGACAAGAAAGGGTACCAGGTCCAGGGAAGCTGAGAATTAGGTGATGATCTGGACTAGTCCCTCCCTCTAGCTCAATGCAGAGGGAATCCCCTACTCCTGGCTTCTTCCTGGGGAGGGAAAGAGTTGAAACATGTGTCCAACATTCAGTTTGGTTGGGAGAGGAAAGGAGTTCTCTCTTCCTTTACTTATATTTTTCTTATATTTTTAAATCATCTCTTTATTTCTCATTTCATGCTTTAAAAAAAATGTAGCAAAAGAACATTAGGAACACAGCATGAAATCTATCCTCTTAACAAATTTTCATATGTACAAGGACAATGTTGACTACAAGGACCATGTTGTAGAGGCGATCTCTCAGACTTACTTATCTTGCATAGGTGAGCCTTGCCTGAGCATGTCTCCCCATATGGCATGATTGTTGAAGATCATTTGACTGTAAATGCCTGTATTATTTCTCAAGATTGTTTAAGCTATTCAAAGTCCTCTATGGTTCTCTGTGAATTTGGGGTTTGTTTTTTTCTATTTCTGCAGGAAATGCTATTGAGGTTTTGATAGGGATTGTAACAACTCTACATATTGCTTTAAATATTAGATCTTACAATCAATGAACATGGGATGTCTTTCCATTTGTGTTGTCTTCATTTTCTTTCAGCAATGTTTTATGGTTTTTAGTGTTCAGATCTTTCATTTTGTTAAGTTTATAATTATTTTATTAATTTTGATACTACTTAAATGGGATTGTTCTATTAAATTATTTTACAGACTGTTGTTAATAGAAACACAGCTAGTTTTTGTATACTGATTTTTATATCCTGCAGCTTTACTGCATTCATTNAAGCAGTGATGTAAAAAGATCTTTCAAAGGTTTTCAGGGACTACAGGCCTTCTTTGATTTGTAGTTCCAAAAGTAAGTTTCAGGATGACATCAGCAAGATGGAGACTAGGGAGCCCCAGACCCTCCCAAAAGAGCCATCCATTCAACAATACATGGACCACTTCCCTCTGTGAGAAACTCAGAACCAGTTAAGAGGCACTTGCACCCCAGGGGAGCAGTGAAACCAGCTAGCAACCAAGTCAGTAGGAAAATTTATGACACCCACTCTGCCAGGCTGCATCTGGAGAAAACTCCCAGCTCTTGGCTTCTTTCAGAGGAGGGAATCCAACTGCTCAGACTTTTGGGGGGAGTCTGCCTGAAGGACTTGTTCTGTCTTGCTTGAAGCTAAGTGCTGACAAGAAAGGGTACCAGGTCCAGGGAAGCTGAGAATTAGGTGATGATCTGGACTAGTCCCTCCCTCTAGCTCAATGCAGAGGGAATCCCCTACTCCTGGCTTCTTCCTGGGGAGGGAAAGAGTTGAAACATGTGTCCAACATTCAGTTTGGTTGGGAGAGGAAAGGAGTTCTCTCTTCCTTTACTTATATTTTTCTTATATTTTTAAATCATCTCTTTATTTCTCATTTCATGCTTAAAAAAAAATGTAGCAAAAGAACATTAGGAACACAGCATGAAATCTATCCTCTTAACAAATTTTCATATGTACAAGCACAATGTTGACTACAAGGACCATGTTGTAGAGGTGATCTCTCAGACTTACTCATCTTGCATAGGTGAGCCTTTGCCTGAGCATGTCTCCCCATATGGCATGATTGCTGAAGACCATTTGACTGTAAATGCCTCTATTATTTCTCAAGATTGTTTTAGCTATTCAAAGTCCTCTATGGTTCTCTGTGAATTTGGGGTTTGTTTTTTTCTATTTCTGCAGGAAATGCTATTGAGGTTTTGATAGGGATTGTAACAACTCTACATATTGCTTTAAATATTAGATCTTACAATCAATGAACATGGGATGTCTTTCCATTTATTTGTGTTGTCTTCATTTTCTTTCAGCAATGTTTTATGGTTTTCAGTGTTCAGATCTTTCATTTTATTGTTAAGTTTATAATTATTTTATTACTTTTGATACTATTTAAATGGGATTGTTCTATTAAATTCTTTTACAGACTGTTGTTAATAAAAACACAGCTAGTTTTTGTATACTGATTTTTATATCCTGCAGCTTTACTGAATTCATTTATTATTTCTGTTTTTTGAGATTCTGCTATCACTTTTTTAATGATTACTTTTGTATTCTCTTTCTCTTAATTGGAGTATAATTGTTTATGCTGCCCAACAACATGGATCAGCTATATGTATACATATATCCCTTTCCTCTTGAATCTCCCTCCCACCTACCCATCCCACCCTCTGGGTCATCACAGAGCTTGGAGCTGAGCTCCCTGTGCTGTACAGCAGCCTCCCACTAGCTCTCTGTTTAACACGTGGTAGTGTGTATATGTCAATCCTACTCTCTCAGTTCATCCTACCCTCTCCTTCCCCCGCAGTGTCCACAAGTCCTTTCTCTACATCTGTGTCTCTATTCCCGCCCTGCCAATAGGTTCATCAGTACCATTTTCCTGGATTCCATATATATGTGTTAATATGTAATATTTTTCTCTTTCTGACTTACTTCAATCTATATAACAGACTCTAGATTCATCTACATCACTACAGATGACTCAGTTTTGTTCCTTTTTATGGCTGAGTAATATTTCTGACTCTTTAGGTAGAGTCTGGAGTCGAGGTTTTCTATATATAAGATCTTGTCACCTCAAGACAGGGGCAGTTTTTCTTCTTCCTTTCTTCTTTGCTGCTGCTGCTGGTAAGTCACTTCAGTCGTGTCCTACTCTGTGCAACCCCACAGACGGCAGCCCACCAGGCTCCCCCATCCCTGGGATTCTCCAGGCAAGAACACTGGAGTGGGTTGCCATTTCCTTCTCCAATGCATGAAAGTGAAAAGTGAAAGTGATGTCACTCAGTCGTGTCTGACTAGTAGCGACCCCATGGACTGCAGCCTACCAGGCTCCTCTGTCCATGGGATTTTCCAGGCAAGAGTGCTGGAGTGGGGTGCCATTGCCTTCTCTGTCCTTTCTTCTTTGGATGCCTCTTATTTATTTATTTTTCTTGCCTGATTGCTCTGACTAGAACTTCCAGTACCGTGCTGAATAGGAACGGTGAATGAGAGTGAGCATCTTTACCTTGTTCCCGATCTTAGAAGAAAAACTTCCAACCTTTCACCACAGCGTTTGATATTAACTGAGGACTTGTCATATGCAGCCTTTATTATGTTGAGATACATTCCTTCTGTAACCAAGTCTGTTCTCTGCACCTCTCAGGCATCTAGGATATGCTGGGTGCTGGAAGTGCTCAGGGACAGGCAAGACGGAAGTCAGTCCCTTGGGCAGTCCCCCAGAAAAGTTGGAATGTTGGATACACAGTCCAACTCTTTCATTTCCCAGGAAGAAGCTGGGATTTGGGGGTTTTCATCCATTTGCTGAAGGCTGAGTTACATGAGTGTGTGCATGCTCTTCCAAACTGTTATCGTTTCTCAACAGCCCCCAACATATGACCTTTTCCTGGCAGTGCTCAGATTCAGGCAAGGCAGAAATAAGTTCAGAAGTATCCGATCTTTGGCCCAGCCGTTTCATTCCTTTCTCATGTTGAAACTGGGAGTTGAGGGTTTCCTCATGATTATGTGTTATTGTGTCAGGGGGTGGGCTTATGGTGCTAGGGAATATCAAATTTTCCCACTGGTTTCAATAAGGTGGTTTTCATACTTGCTAAAAGTTTCTCAGCTGGTTTCTGGACTGCTCATAGAGAACCTGTGTATTTTTGCTTAATCTTTTGTGTCCCTGGTGGGAAGGAGATTAGCGGACTTCTTATTCTGTCATCTTGTTGACATTATTCCCCTTTAGCTTCACTTTAAAAACATTTATTAATTTGTTTCTGCATGATGAGAATCTACACTCTGGAGATTCTGAGGGTAAGTTTCGTTATACAGACTGTACAGGTGCGTTGTTCTTGTCACGATTTTCTTTCTTTTCTTGTTTTCAGAATAATGATTTGTTTCTTCATCTTCAAGCAGTGACCAATTAGTTTCTCTTCCTTTTGTTTTTATAAAGCGTTGAGTATTGGAACATGTTTCAAACTGTTATAGTCAATATTCCTATTGACGCTCAACTTACTCCGCTTGTAAACAGTGGTACCCTTTCAGGTTGATTCTTGAATCCTTATGGTTCAGTCCTAGTAGTGGTCTTTAAAAATTGCTTTTCTTCTGGATAAGATGTTTCATACTAATCTTGTACATTTCTTCCCTAGCTATGGGATTGGCCATTTCTTCAAAGATCTCTGTTCTTTTTGGTAGGAAATGAGGCATTAAAAACTGTTTGGGTGTTATTCCTTAGAATGTTAAATCTTTGATTTAACATTCTCTCTTTTTCTCATTATCCTGGTTAAACTGTTCTGGTATCTATTGCTGGGCAACAAACCACCCTAAAACTTAATGGCTTCAGGCAACAATTTGTTGTTATCTCTCAAAATTTTGTGGGTTGGCTGGTCACGTGGCACTTATTCCTTTGGAAATGTCCTGAGAGTGCAGTTAGATGGTGCTCAGGCTAGAATCACTGAAGGCTTAAATGGGATGTTGTACAAGATGCCCTCTTCACTTGTGTGTCTGGCATCTCCACTGGGAAGGCTGCGGAGCTTAGTACTGGCCTGTCATCTATGTCTTTCTTCATTTAGTCTCTCTACAATGGTAGACTGAGTTTCCTCATAGCCTGTGGATCTCAGAATTGTCAGGCATTTTGCTGTGGTTACTGGATTCCACCGAAATAACTGTCCTAAAGACCAAGGCAGAAACTAAAGGTTTCTTCTGACCTAATCTCAGAAATCACACAGAACCACTTCCACCACAGCCTAGTGGTTAAAACAGCCAGCCCATATTCAATGTAGAAGGGCACTAGACTTGTCTAAAAAGGATTCACAGGTTACTGGTAAGCCCATACTTGAACATTATGTACTATGTACTACATATCAATGTTAAAATCATCATTTAAAAGCATGCAGTGGGATTATATTAAATTTTTATTTACTTGACTATCCTAGTCTAGTATGTGCAAGACACTATTCTAGGAGCTGAAGATACAGTTGCAAAAAAGATACTCACACACACTCACAAATATACTGACTAATCTCAGTTTACATTCTTGACCACCGGCATTAAATTCAATATAGGGCAGAACTAGAGAAGGAAATACATACCAGGGGGCATCGTTCATCGTGGGACCAAATGTGTAGATTGGCTACCATGTATACTAACCTTGTTAATAATGTCACTTAGACACTGAGCAATATACAGTAATGTTATTTCAAATGCTCACTTTATTTATTCATTTACTTTAAAGTCAAACTTGCACATTCCCTCCTCCTCACTGTTATTTTAGCAAAAGCTGATTGATACAGTTTTTACAAGATCAGGCTGTCTTCTGTGTTGAGACTGGAGGAGGGCAAAGACAAAAAGCAGGGCGAGTATTAAATAACTGATTGCAAAAATCCAGGCAGTAGATGATAGTGGTTTGGATCATCTAGGGCTTCTAGGAGATTCTGATGATCTCCATNGTGTTGAGACTGGAGGAGGGCAAAGACAAAAAGCAGGGCGAGTATTAAATAACTGATTGCAAAAATCCAGGCAGTAGATGATAGTGGTTTGGATCATCTAGGGCTTTTAGGAGATTCTGATGATCTCCATTCCTCCTCTTGGAAGACATCTGTCAGGTCCCATGGCTTTCTAGTTATTCATAGGTATAAGAACAAATTCTTTTTTTTTTTAGATCATTTATTTTTAATTGGAGGATAATTGTTTTACAGTATTATGTTGGTTTCTGCCATGACTTGAAGTGAATCAGTGAAGTTGCTCAGTCGTGTCTGACTCTTTGCGACCCCGTGGACTGTAGCCTACCAGGCTCCTCTGTCCATGGGATTCTCCAGGCAAGAATACTGGAGTGGGTTGCCATTTCCTTCTCCAGGGGATATTCCCTACCCAGGGATCAAACCCAGGGTTCCTGCATTCCAGGCAGACACTTTAACCTCTGAGCCACCAGGGAAGCCCATACATCAACATGAATCAACATAGGCATACATATGTCTCCTCCTCCTTGAACCTTGCTCCCATCTCCCACCACACTCCACCCTCTAGGTTACCACAGAGCACTGCTTTGAGCCCCCCAAATCATGCAGCAAATTCCCACTAGTTATCTATTTTACATATGGTAGCGTATGTTTCCATGCTGCTCTCTCCATTCATCCCACCCTCTCCTTTCCCCCAACAAGTTCACGTTTGAAATATACTGTTCTAACTGTAGCTCAAAGTCAAAACTCTTTCGCCTGTGACCACTGCCTCAAGCCCAATCCCAGGTGTGGCCTGTGGCTGGAGACGAGCGGTGAGAGCCAAGGCAAGGTGTGATTCCCTGCTGCCTTCTGTTTTTCTCTCTCCTCTTCTGCTGTCTGCCTCTTTTGGTTCCCACAGAGTTTGGATGGGTGCAGGGGAATAAGAGAAGGTGTCAACCATCTTAAAGCTTGAACTGTGATTGTCACTGATGTCTTTGTGGACTCCAGAATGCAGGGATTAGTCCTTTGGAACACTGTAGGGACATCTTGGCCACCCTACCAGCGCACCTGAAGTCTTCAGGCAGCCCTCTCACAGGACATCCTCAAGACTGTAGCACCTCCTGTAACTGGTGCAAGTGAAGGCTCCTCCTTGTTCTTCTCTCTCCTTGTCCCGCTCTTTCCATCTGCTCACGTTAGCTGTAGGGGACATACGTCAGGTTCTCTCAAGAGCTCCCTTTCCTTAACCCACTCAGCATTGGCAGTACCAGGGACTGTATATTCCATAGAGGTGGGGATGCCACTTTCTTGCCCTTCCAGGCACTCCTGATCTCTGTGATGGATTCTCTTGGAGACTGTCTTCAACAAGATTGAAATGAGGGAGTAGAGGGGGAGACCCACAATACTCCTGTGGGCTCACAGCTCACATCTCAGGTCATTCTCTACTATAGGAACTTTAGCATTGTGAGCATGTGTGTGCTCAGTCATGTTCAACTCTTTGTGATCCCGTGGACTTCTGTCCATGGAATTTTCCAGGCAAGACTACTAGAGTGGGTTGCCATTTCCTACTTCAGGGGATCTTTCCAACCCAGGGATCAAACCCATATCTTCTGAGTCTCCTGCATTAGCAGGAGTATCCTTTACCACTGTGCCACCTGGGAAGCCCTTTCTTTAGCATTGCTTTCCCTTTAAATCAACTTGAAGTGGGTAGAGGGGGAGTGAAGGAATCATACCTGATTTTGATTTCTTTTAATAAGCTCCAAAGTAGATATTTGGCAGCTCTTTGGTGTTCTCTTTAGAGTGAAATTTCTTTGAACTATCCAGTATTTTCAGACCATAGAAAAGTCTAATTAGATACCCTATTTAAGTGTTTTCTTTCTTGATTTAATTTTAAAAACCATTAATTTTCTTATAAGATCATATATCATCTGTGCTTTTGATTCATGTTTCATATTTAGTTAGCAGGTTTAATATACTTTNTTGAACCTTGCTCCCATCTCCCACCACACTCCACCCTCTAGGTTACCACAGAGCACTGCTTTGAGCCCCCCAAATCATGCAGCAAATTCCCACTAGTTATCTATTTTACATATGGTAGCGTATGTTTCCATGCTGCTCTCTCCATTCATCCCACCCTCTCCTTTCCCCCAACAAGTTCACGTTTGAAATATACTGTTCTAACTGTAGCTCAAAGTCAAAACTCTTTCGCCTGTGACCACTGCCTCAAGCCCAATCCCAGGTGTGGCCTGTGGCTGGAGACGAGCGGTGAGAGCCAAGGCAAGGTGTGATTCCCTGCTGCCTTCTGTTTTTCTCTCTCCTCTTCTGCTGTCTGCCTCTTTTGGTTCCCACAGAGTTTGGATGGGTGCAGGGGAATAAGAGAAGGTGTCAACCATCTTAAAGCTTGAACTGTGATTGTCACTGATGTCTTTGTGGACTCCAGAATGCAGGGATTAGTCCTTTGGAACACTGTAGGGACATCTTGGCCACCCTACCAGCGCACCTGAAGTCTTCAGGCAGCCCTCTCACAGGACATCCTCAAGACTGTAGCACCTCCTGTAACTGGTGCAAGTGAAGGCTCCTCCTTGTTCTTCTCTCTCCTTGTCCCGCTCTTTCCATCTGCTCACGTTAGCTGTAGGGGACATACATCAGGTTCTCTCAAGAGCTCCCTTTCCTTAACTCACTCAGCATTGGCAGTACCAGGGACTGTATATTCCATAGAGGTGGGGATGCCACTTTCTTGCCCTTCCAGGCACTCCTGATCTCTGTGATGGATTCTCTTGGAGACTGTCTTCAACAAGATTGAAATGAGGGAGTAGAGGGAGAGACCCACAATACTCCTGTGGGCTCACAGCTCACATCTCAGGTCATTCTCTACTATAGGAACTTTAGCATTGTGAGCATGTGTGTGCTCAGTCATGTTCAACTCTTTGTGATCCCGTGGACTTCTGTCCATGGAATTTTCCAGGCAAGACTACTAGAGTGGGTTGCCATTTCCTACTTCAGGGGATCTTTCCAACCCAGGGATCAAACCCATATCTTCTGAGTCTCCTGCATTAGCAGGAGTATTCTTTACCACTGTGCCACCTGGGAAGCCCTTTCTTTAGCATTGCTTTCCCTTTAAATCAACTTGAAGTGGGTAGAGGGGGAGTGAAGGAATCATACCTGATTTTGATTTCCTTTAATAAGCTCCAAAGTAGATATTTGGCAGCTCTTTGGTGTTCTCTTTAGAGTGAAATTTCTTTGAACTATCCAGTATTTTCAGACCATAGAAAAGTCTAATTAGATACCCTATTTAAGTGTTTTCTTTCTTGATTTAATTTTAAAAACCATTAATTTTCTTATAAGATCATATATCATCTGTGCTTTTGATTCATGTTTCATATTTAGTTAGCAGGTTTAATATACTTTGGTTTCAGCTCTTCACAATTGGCCCCCAAGAGCCATGATATAAGAATATTGAATTTTCTTGATGTAAGAATGTGGACTGCGGCAGGCTGGGTCTGAGTGCAGTGCTTTATCTCTGTGTGGCTTTGTTGTCCTCTCCTTGTCCATAGTGACTTGGTAAGTGATGAAATATGTGCTTCTTCGAGTAAAATGACTTTCAGGTGAGAGAAAACTTTAGCACAAGTGGAAAAGGCAGCTAAATTGCTGGAGAAGGATGTGTTGGGAACCGCATGACTTTTTAACTTGGTGTGTGTATCACGGATCTGTGTGTGACACCCTGTTCACACTGTCTGCACTGTTCGTTGAAGGTGCGAGCTGAAGGTAGCAAGGTGTGAACTGAGGCTGGAAGGAGATTCGAGGAGCTGTAGGAACTGCAGACACATTTATTCTCTCCTGGCTGGTGCATCAGCCGTAGCAGTAGACATGCTATATTCTCTCCTCTAGTGATTGACCCAACAGACACAGCCATGATGCAGCAGTAAAATACTCCCACTTTCTTTAGATGGAGCTCATACATCTGGCAGAGAAGGCAGTGGCACCCCACTCCAGTGCTCTTGCCTGGAAAATCCCATGGATGGAGGAGCCTGGTAGGCTGCAGTCCATGGGGTTGTGAAGAGTTGGGCACGACTGAGCGACTTCACTTTCATGCATTGGAGAAAGAAATGGCAACCCACTCCAGTGTTCTTGCCTGGAGAATCCCAGGGATGGCGGAGCCTGGTGGGCTGACATCTGTGGGGTCACACAGAGTCGGACATGACTGAAGCAACAGCAGCAGCAGCACCAGCAGCATGCACCTGTACCACACAAAGTAGCCCATGACCTAGTGAGTACTCCGTGATGCACGTGTGCAGTGCTACCAGTGGTCTCAGCTGTTACATGGTCATTATTTACAAAACATGGGGTGAGAGAGCCTGAACATACCATCTTGGCTAATTTGCTCTCTTCACACAGTGTGATTTAGAGGAAAGCCAAACACATTTTAATTGGTCACATACACACTCAAGTAGAGATTTTAGTTCCTAATCTCCCTGTAGCTAAGTGAGGCCACGTGACTAAATTTTGCCCAGTTAGATGTAAGCAAAGTGGTGTGTGTGATTGCCAGTTTAATTTTGTATAAGGAAAGGACTTGCTTTCCACACCTTCTATTAATATTTCCCATTTTCCATGGCCTAGAATGTGCACACAATTGTCCTTGACAGTATTAAGTATGTACATGAGGTCAACACTCCAGGAGATCACTGAAAAAGATAGAAAGAATCTGGGTCCACATATGACCTAATGGATGTTCTGCCTTTCCCATGTGGGACTCTTACAAGAGAGAGAAGTAAACTGCAATCTTGTGTGAGCCGCTACATTTTGCAAGTCTTTTGTTACAGCTTCTTAAACTCCTCCCTGATTACTACATTATATTTTCTTGTTTTCATATTTTAAATTGCTTGACATAGTCCTTTTATATTTCTGGTTTCTCATGCTTACTATTTAATTTTTCTCTTAATGTAGTGAAGACATTTTTGTGTTTTATTTTTCAGGGAGATATATATGGACAGTATATCCCTTAAACCATTTCATCATGTTATCTTATCTAGGTATAAAATAATCGCTACATCAGTTTTCTCCTCGAATTCCAGACAGTTTTGGTTTTATGGGTTCAATGAGAGGACAGGCCTGACTTCTTTTTTTTTTTTTATTCTTCAAATGTAATCTGTTTCTGCCTGAATTTTTAAACAATCTTATTTTGAAATTTAAAATTTTGTTTAGTTTATAATTTATCCTATTTTATGTCAGTTTTGCCTGGAATTTTGTAAACCTTTTAGAACTATCAAAGTCTATGCTTCTTTTTTTCTACTGCAGGGTATTACTATTTTTTCCTTCTAGTAAATCTCTGACAATTACTTTTACTCCCTTTCTCAGTTATGGTGACTATTTAAATGTTGAATTTCTCTTTCACTATAGGTATCATTTTCTTAGAGAGTTTTTCTAGGTTTTTACTGATTTAAAGTTTATACAATCTTAATTTTGTACTTGTTCCAATATATACTTTAATTATTTAATATTTTATTGTGCTTTCTTGAGGGCTTTGCATTTTAATTTTTCTCTGCCAGCTCAGTTTTCATTTGTGTCATATCTCTTATTTCACTGGCTCCATGATTTCTTTTATTTTATCGAGATTAAAGAAATGGAAATGATATAAGCTTTCCTTTTATTTCTTGGATGAGTATTATTAAGAGGTATACATCTGTATGGGTTTTAGGGTAAGAGCTGTGTTCTTTCTTATAGATCACAGTGGGTTGTTATTTTAAAGTTCCCCTATTTCCCATTTCTTGATAATTCCTTTAAACTTGAATGAAGGATTATTTCTCTGGGCCTGGTATTTGTCAAGTAATATGATGGCTTTATTCCCTTTGAGTTTATATATTAATCACACCTTTATGCTAGAATTCCCCCATCTGCTCTTAAGCTGACAACCAACTTCATGAACACAACCTCCAGCAAATTTCTGGTGTATAGCAGGCATTCATGTAGGATGACTTTGTTGGATAGAGTGAGAAATTTCTTGTGCTCTTGGTTTTTGATTCTTAACCTGTGAGAAAGTAAGTTTATTCTGGGAATTAAAAAAATTTTTGAAATTTGTCTAATTTCCTCTGGATGGTACATGACCGGTATAATTTGTGGATGACATTCTTCACTCTGCTCGAACTGAAACTTTTATTTATCACCAAAGAGCAAGCACTACCCACTATCCTCCACTAAGTGTTCAGCACAAGACATGGATGCTTCCTGAATGGATGGAAGGAGAGAGGCGAAAGGAAGCATGCTGGAAAATCAGTATTAAGTAAACTGGTCTGAGAGAACCCTTTCCAAACCATTCCTGTAAAATGGAATAGCTGTTTCAGAAGTCTTGTCAGTGATTATTATTTAAGAACCTATTGAAGCTATAATTAGAGTGGAAACCATTATTGATTTTTAAAAAATACTTATTTATTTGGCTGCATTGGTTCTTAGTTGTGGCATGTAGAATCTTCTATCTGGTGTGGTATGCAGGATCTTTGGTTGTGGTAATGCAGGATTTTTAGTTACAGCATGTGAACTCTTAGCTGCAGCATATGAACTCTTAGTTGCAACGTGTGGAATCTAGTTCCTTGACCAAGGATCAAACCCAGGACCCCTGCATTGGGAACATGGAGTCTTAGCCATTGTACCACCAGGTATGTCCTAATAATTAGTTTTTTACATGGTTGGTTTTTTTTTTTGCTCTTATGACTCTCCTTCTTTTTCATTTTATGTAAAGATAGAGAAATATGCATCAGTTTCCATTAGTCAGCATCATTACCTAAATGTTCTAATATTTCACCTCAATTTTGTTTGAAGTCTCTTTATGCTTTGAAGAGAAAAGTTCTTTTTTTTTTGAACTAAACAAAACATGAATTGATGCAAACATCAAGCTCAAAATTGTGCAGAACTGGCATTGACCTTCCCAAAGGTGCAGAATTGCCTGTGAAAAAGACTTATTTTGTCTAAAAATCTTCTGAATGTTCATGAAAATTTATAGACACATTTTTGCATCTCACTGTGGGTAGTGAGACTGTCTTTTAGGTCTCCCCAGAAGTAAGTGATGTGTGGAAATGACCACTTAGGGTGTCTTTAGAGAAATAGTTCTATAAAAGCAAACTTGGATTAGAAGCTTATGACAAATACAAACATTTCTAGCAAGCACTTTAATCATAATGCATATCCACTGTCTTCAAACTTTTAAATGTTTCTCTCACAAAAGCACTTATAGGCTTTGCAGCATCTCTTACAGGCTTTGCAGAAGATTTCCAGAAGTTGAAAGACTCTATTCACCTGGTTTTAAATATCACCTAATCATATGTGTGTGTGTGCACGCATGCATGTGTTAAGTCACTTCAGTTGTGTCTAACTCTTTCGATCCTCTGGACTATTGCTATCAGACTCTTCTGTCCATGGGTTTCTCCAGGCAGGAATACTGGAGGGGGCTGCAATTTCCTTCTCTAGGGGATCTTCCTGACCAAGAGATCAAAACCACATCTCTTAACATCTCCTGCATTGGTGGGCTAGTTCTTTACCACTAGTGCCACCTGGGAAGCCCCACCTAATCATATTCTTCATCTAATCAGATTAATCCATATAGTATTTTTCAAATGTGAACTTACTTCTGTATTTAGGTCCTGAACTGTCACATTGCAGAACTGGCTTTTATTCTAGCAGAAGTTCCCTTGTTAATCTGGTTCTAGTTCTCTCTTTACTATCTTAATCTTACATATTCTCCTAAATCCTTGTTCTTGATGCAGTGAATAGTCTTAATCTTTTGGCAACTGTGATTTCTCTAATCTCTATTTGTTTGTTTTTGATCTCTAGTTCCAAGCTGGTTATTAATTTTCAGCCTTTTTTGATACCTGGCCTCTCAATTCCGTCTAAACTATACCTTCATTATCTGAATTTGGCTCCACTCTTAAATCTGTGGTCTCAACTATTGAAAGTCTTGGAACAACAATACCATTGGTGAATTTGTATTTACTGTATATGTGTGTTTGGGTTTGTGTGTGTGTATGATTATAGCACAATTTAACAAAGTAATAGCTATTACAACATATCCTACTCTGTGTCCAAAAATTAACTATTATTCAAGTTGAAAAAAATACAGATGTAGTTTTCCATCATGCTCTTGTGTCTATGACTTCTCCAAACTCTATCAATTTCTTAGAGACCTCAGTATTGCAGAAATAGAGGACTCTGCATTTCCAGCTGTTTGGCTGCCTCAGGATCGAACACAAAACCACACAGTCATGCATCTCCTTCCTCAAATTAAGGATTACTGAAGAATATCGTCTCCTTGCTATATCACACCTTCCACTGCCTGAGAAGTAANAAATAGAGGACTCTGCATTTCCAGCTGTTTGGCTGCCTCAGGATCGAACACAAAACCACACAGTCATGCATCTCCTTCCTCAAATTAAGGATTACTGAAGAATATCGTCTCCTTGCTATATCACACCTTACACTGCCTGAGAAGTAATAAAATTACCAAATTAAAAGTATTATTAGGTAGAGGAAGAGTGTGTACGAAAGAAGAAGATTGCAAGATCTTATATTTATTCTTGGGAAACTGATGTATTAATGAAATTAAATTCTTACTTTGGTAAACTTATTTCACCCCTTTTTAAGATGAGGGTGTTCTCTCTCCTTAGATGGTTTGACAACTAATGACAGAATTCTTTTGGGGTAACTTAGTAATAATTCCTGTTCTCATAATATTTTTCACTCCCATGAAAAAGACGTAAAAATCATCTTGTCCTTGTATGTTTCCTGCTTGGGATGTTGGTAATATATTGTCGCGAGCAAATGAGTCAGGAAGGTGCAAGGGCATTACATTTAATAACTGGTGAGCTTCATCTTGAACAGTCAGCACTTATTATAAATATATATGGGAGAAAAACAGAGTAGAAAACCATAACCCAGGAAAGAGAAATAGTGACTAGTAGTTAATGATGAGTCTGTTACAAAATGTAACTATTACTGTGATCTTAATTTAAATATATTAACATATTTATAGGATAATTTCTAACTATTTTTCTGTATTTTGTTTTAAAGAAAATTCAGACTCTTCCTTTCTTTGTGTATCTTTAACCACATTTAATTTTGACAGAAATATTCTTCCTACTCTTGTGTTTGAAACTCCATGATGTTATGTTTTGATAAGTTATCTATTTTCTATTGAATCAGCTATTAGATAATTACATTATAAGATTGTCACTTTTTTGCTTCAGGATGTTTTTCATTTGGCTTCTGCTTTAGTTTGTCCTTTTACTTTTCAGTGCTCCATGCTTTCTCAATTATTGTGATTTTGCTGTCAACTTTTAAAAAATGTCATTCATTACTAATATAGTGCCAGAGATGCACCATGCACTTTATATAGTTGTTGAATATGGGTAAGATGGGTCACTGCTTGGGGTAGANTTCATTTGGCTTCTGCTTTAGTTTGTCCTTTTACTTTTCAGTGCTCCATGCTTTCTCAATTATTGTGATTTTGCTGTCAACTTTTAAAAAATGTCATTCATTACTAATATAGTGCCAGAGATGCACCATGCACTTTTTATAGTTGTTGAATATGGGTAAGATGGGTCACTGCTTGGGGTAGAGTTTTCTGTCTTAGGATATGATGTTTTCATGGTACCTGTGATACCATAATTACTCTGACATTCCATGGAGGTAGAAGGCTTTTGCAGTAGAGAGTGACTATAATGAAGTCACAATTTCTACCTCAAGCCATGGTGATAAGAATGCTGAGTCTAATATTTACTTATTATAGGAATGTAGTATCCCCTTTAATCCTTTAAAATTATATGTCAGTATGCACTGATAAGCATAAGAACATATATTTATAATCTCATATATTTCCTCACCAATTAATAGGGTAGTTGAAAAAAAAAAATCACTATAGCTCAAAATCCCAAGGGTACCTGGCAGGGAAGCATAGTGTTCGATTTGCAGAAAAGCTTCCAAGCCTGCTTCTACATACAGTAAAATGTTTTACTGAGCAAAGTAAATCATTAAGGAGTGAGAAACAAAAATGAGATAGAACACATGTCATTTAAGATTCTAAACATCTTCTTGAAACTACAGTGGGATCAGGCACAACCTAAATGATATAAATTTGTGTTACTCTTAATAGTTTGTTTGAAAAAATTAACTCAGCATGTAGTTCTGGAGTTGAATTAAGGTATCTGTACATAACTGCAGTTTTAATATTCTCTTGAGAGAGCAAATAAAGTCACAAAATAAACCCACTCCTTTGCCAAGCTGTCACCAACACTCTGGCTGCAATATTCACTTTCCTTAAGCAGCTGAAGTCCTTGTGATTTTAAATCCAAGGTTTAAAAAACTGTTTTGGAACTCCTCCTACTGAGTGAAATTTCTTGATTCTCTCTCACTGTCTTTGTTTAGTAACTGCACAGAATTTTTTTTTTTTTACTGAGTCCTGGAGCACATGGAAAGAGGAAGTCATTAGATAAATGTGTCATCCTTGTCTGGTAATAAAGGCTGGTATGGAGAAGGCAATGGCAACCCACACCAGTACTCTTGCCTGGCAAATCCTATGGACAGAGGAGCCTGGTAGGCTGCAGTCCATGGGGTTGCTAGGAGTCAGACACGACTGAGCGACTTCACTTTCACTTTTCAATTCATGCATTGGAGAAGGAAATGGCAACCCCCTCCAGTGTTCTTGCCTGGAGGATCTCAGGACGGGGGAGCCTGGTGGGCTGCAATCTATGGGGTCGCACAGAGTCGGATACGACTGAAGTGACTTAGCAGCACGGCAACTAGCTCAGGTCTGGAAGACCATCACATTAGCATACTCACCACAGAGAGAAAGCAGAATACCAGGGATGAGTCCAAAGTTCTTGGTCAGAGAAACAGGAAGAATGGATGAGAAATACTGTAGAAATTTTGGGGTAAGAGACCTAAATTTTGGGAAGGGACCTAAAAAATTTATTTTGGTCATGTTATTTTACTTTTAATTTCCCTGCAGCTTTATTGAGATATAATTGATATAAATGTGATGACTTGATACAGGTGACATTGTGAAATGATTACCACAATTAGGTTAGTACACACCTCTGTCACCCCTATGATTAAACTTGTTTTTGTGTGTATGGTAAGACCTATACTCACAGCAAATTTCAAGTATATAATACAGTATATTAAATCTGCACTGTAGAGTAGATCCACAGAACTTATCTTTTGGCTGGAAGTTTGTACCATTTGAACATCATCTCCTCATTTTGACCACCTCCTAGTCCTTAGCAGCCACCATTCTACTCGCTGTTTCTATCAATATGAGTTCCCATAGAACTCCTATTTGTTTCTATGAGTTTTTTTTTTTTAATTTCACATATAAGTGAGAACATGAGGCATTTGTATTTCTCTGTCTGACTTATTTCACTTAACATAATACCCTCTAGATCATTCTATGTTGTAAATGGCAAGATTTCTTTTTTCTCAGTTCAGTTCAGTCACTCAGTCGTGTCTGACTCTTTGTGACCCCAGAACTGCAGCACACCAGGCTTCCCTGTTCATCACCAACTCCACAGCTTACTCCAACTCAGGTCCATCGAGTTGGTGATACCACCAACCATCTCATCCTGTTGTCCCCTTCTCCTCCTGCCTTAGGTCTTTCCCAGCATCAGGGTCATTTCCAGTGAGTCAGTTCTTCCCATCAGGTGGCCAAAGTATTGGAGTTTCAGCTTCAAAATCAGTCTTTCCAATGAATATTCAGGACTGATTTCCTTTAGGATAAACTGGTTGGATCTCTTTGCATTCCAAGGGACTCTCAAGAGTCTTCTCCAACACCACAGTTCAAAGCATCAATTCTTTGAAACTCAGCTTTCTTTATAGTCCTACTCTTACATCCATACATGACCACTGGAAAAACCACAGCCTTGACTAGATGGACCTTTGTTGGCAAAGTAATGTCTCTGCTTTTCAATAAGCTGTCTAGCTTGGTCATAACTTTTCTTCCAAGGAGTAAGCGTCTTTTAATTTTATGGCTACAGTCATCATCTGCACTGATTTTGGAGACCCCCAAAATAAAGTCAGGAACTGTTTCCACTGTTTCTCCATCTATTTGCTATGAAGCGATGGGACTGGATGCCATGATCTTAGTTTTCTGAATATTGAGCTTTAATCCAACTTTTTCACTCTCCTCTTTCACTTTCGTCAAAAGCTCTTTAGTTCTTCTTCGCTTTCTGCCATAGGGGTGGTGTCATCTGCATATTAGAGGTTATTGATATTTCTCCTGGCTATCCCACATTGAAGGTCAGGAATGGTGGCGGTAAGGAGATACTGCTTGTCCAAGGTAAGGAGCAGCAGCTGTGCTCTGCTGGAGCAGCCGTGAAGAGATACCCCACGCCCAAGGTAAGAGAAACCCAAGTAAGATGGTAGGTGTTGCAAGAGGGCATCAGACGCCAGACACATTGAAACCATACTCACAGAAAACTAGTCAATCTAATCACGCTAGGACCACAGCCTTGTCTAACTCAGTGAAACCAAGCCATGCCTGTGGGGCAACCTAAGATGGGCGGGTCATGGTGAAGAGGGCTGACAGAACATCGTCTGCTGGAGAAGGGAATGGCAAGCCACTTCAGTATTTTTGCCTTGAGAACCCCATGAACAGTATGAAAAGGCAAAATGATAGGATACCAAAAGAGGAACTCCCCAGGTCATTAGGTGCCCAATATGCTACTGGATATCAGTGGAGAAATAACTCCAGAAAGAATGAAAGGATGGAGCCAAAGCAAAAACAATACCCAGTTGTGCAGGTGACTGGTGCTAGAAGCAAGATCCAATGCTGTAAAGAGCAATATTGCATAGGAACCTGGAATGTCAGGTCCATGAATCAAGGCAAATTGGAAGTGGTCAAACAAGAGATGGCAAG
>SJYW01030504.1:425907-437965 GCA_006410735.1 Raphicerus campestris | reverse complement strand
TGAAACCATACTCACAGAAAACTAGTCAATCTAATCACACTAGGACCACAGCCTTGTCTAACTCAGTGAAACCAAGCCATGCCTGTGGGGCAACCTAAGATGGGCGGGTCATGGTGAAGAGGGCTGACAGAACATCGTCTGCTGGAGAAGGGAATGGCAAGCCACTTCAGTATTTTTGCCTTGAGAACCCCATGAACAGTATGAAAAGGCAAAATGATAGGATACCAAAAGAGGAACTCCCCAGGTCATTAGGTGCCCAATATGCTACTGGATATCAGTGGAGAAATAACTCCAGAAAGAATGAAAGGATGGAGCCAAAGCAAAAACAATACCCAGTTGTGCAGGTGACTGGTGCTAGAAGCAAGATCCAATGCTGTAAAGAGCAATATTGCATAGGAACCTGGAATGTCAGGTCCATGAATCAAGGCAAATTGGAAGTGGTCAAACAAGAGATGGCAAGGGTGAATGTCGGCATTCTAGGAGTCAGCCAACTAAAATGGACTGGAATGGGTGATTTAACTCAGATGGCCATTATATCTACCACTGCAGGCAGAAATCCCTCAAAAGAAATGGAGTAGCCATCATGGTCAAGAAAAGAGTCCGAAATGCAGTACTTGGATGCAACCTCAAAAACGACAGAATGATCTCTGTTCGTTTCCAAGGCAAACCATTCAATATCACAGTTATCCAAGTCTATGCCCCAACCAGTAATGCTGAAGAAGCTGAAGTTGAACGGTTTTATGAAGACCTACAAGACCTTTTAGATCTAACACCCCAAAAAGATGTCCTTTTCATTATAGGGGACTGGAATGCAAAAGTAGGAAGTCAAGAAACACTTGGAGTAACAGGCAAATTTGGCCTTGGAATGCGGAATGAAGCAGGGCAAAGACTAATAGAGTTTTGCCAAGAAAATGCACTGGTCATAGCAAACACCCTCTTCCAACAACACAAGAGAAGACTCTACACGTGGACATCACCAGATGGTCAACACCGAAATCAGATTGATTATATTCTTTGCAGCCAAAGATGGAGAAGCTCTATACAGTCAACAAAAACAAGACCAGGAGCTGACTGTGGCTCAGATCATGAACTCCTTATTACCAAATTCAGACTCAAATTTTGAAGAAAGGAGGGAAAACCGCTAGACCATTCAGCTATGACCTAAATCAAATCCCTTATGATTACACAGTGGAAGTGAGAAATAGATTTAAGGGCCTAGATCTGATAGACAGAGTGCCTGATGAACTATGGAATAAGGTTTGTGACATTGTACAGGAGACAAAGATCAAGACCATCCCCATGGAAAAGAAATGCAAAAAGGCAAAATGGCTGTCTGGGGAGGCCTTACAAATAGCCAAGAAAAGAAGAGAAGCGAAAAGCAAAGGAGAAAAGGAAGGACATAAGCATCTGAATGCAGAGTTCCAAAGAATAGCAAGAAGAGATAAGAAAGCCTTCTTCGGCAATCAGTGCAAAGAAATAGAGGAAANTACAGTGAAGGAAGAATGAAACTCAGGACAGAAAATTAAGTTTCTGAGCAGTTTGGAATTGGAAAATAGGACAATAACTGAAGAAGCGTATGGAAGCAATTTTTTTTTAGGATATTGTGTTTTTCTGCCAGTGGTAGTGATCTAAGAGAGGAAAAATGATCATGGAAAGAGGGAGTAGGGATAAATATTGGAGTGACGTATTTGATCAGGTTAAGAGGAGATGGACCCTAAAGACAAAGAAAAGGGTTGGGGAAGAGCTTGGGTCATTCATTTTTAGCATCAAAAAAAAAAAAAGAATGATGTAAAAGCAGATAGAGTGGTAAGAGCTTGAAAAATTTCTCTTATATATCATCTGTCCTTTCAGAGAAATAGGAAATAAGACCATCAGCTAAGGAGGAATGGTCCTGGAGATTTGAGAACAGAGATGACATGAAATAATTATCTAAGTGAACAGAAGTGAATGGACCAGGAAGACAGTTGCTGTGCAAGTGTCTCATGAAAGGCTGCTGCTGCCAAGTCGTGTCAGTTGTGTCCGACTCTGTGCGACCCCACAGACGGCAGCCCACCAGGCTCCCCCGTCCCTGGGATTCTCCAGGCAAGAACACTGGAGTGGGTTGCCATTTCCTTCTCCAATGCATGAAAGTGAAAAGTGAAAGTGAAAGTGCTCAGTAGTGTCTGACTCTTTGTGACCCCATGAACTGTAGCCTACCAGGCCCCTCTGTCCATGGGATTTTCCAGGCAAGATCACTGGAGTGGGTTGCCATTGCCTTCTCTGTATGAAAGGTTAGGGATTATGAAATAGAAGGGAGAAGGGTGTGTGTTTTACTTTAGCTCCAGTCAGATGTCTGGGTGCAACAGTGGAGAGGGTGGGGAACCAGGCTTAATAAACACTGGGATTTAGCCAGTTGAATATAATGGAAAGAAAGGGAGGTAAGGAGTTGGTAGCAGAAAGGGGGTGATTATAATATGAATGGCTTTATTTAAACTGTGTAAGCAGGGAGGCAGGAACACCAGGGAGATGAGGGACAAGAAAAGGTTATTGGGATCAAGAGATTGTAGGCGAAGGGTTGATGGAATGTTTGCCTGAGAGCCGGAGAATAAGATTAGAGGTTTTGGCTGGAGTGCTTATGGGAGGAAAGCAGATCTAAGTGCAGGTCTGTTTCATCTAATCCACTTTGAATTCTGTGTCTTGGTCTTTTTACATACATAACCCAGTCTGGGTACTCACTTGCTTCATGGTCAAATTCGTTTTATCACCTTCTCTGTTCTGAAAACTATCCTGCTCACAGAGAGCAGGAAGAAACATCTTTCTGAAGAGTCATTTTGATCTTGCTAGTCAAATCCTTGGAAGTCTGTAACGATCCTAGTCCATTTTAAAATCAAAATTTGGTGTTCTTACAAAATAATATCATTATAACTTTTTGCTGTCACCCTTTTTACACCATTATTTTTTCTTTCATTTTGCACAGATAAACACAACATATTTTCCAGGAGTTCTTTAAATAAAAAAGGAATAGATTTCTCCCTTTATCTCCCACTGATTTCATTGTCTCATGTGAAAGGAGAAGCTTAGGTCTAAAGTTTCTCTTGTGCTTTCTATGGCTCTTTGTAGTATTTTTCACCACCTCTCCAGAGTAATTGCACCACAATCTCAGACCTTGATCTCTAAATTTTGTTTTATTTCCTCCTGTGATATCTTATATGCTCAAAGCATAGCGTTAGGTTTTTTTTAATCCAAATGTGTGGTAAGATTCAGAAACACAGTCTTCAAACACGAGGTGGGCCTTTGTCCTTCTGGTCCCTCTGGCCGTCCAAACCCATGTGATTCTTTTTGATGTGTTATCAAGGAATTCCAGATGGAACCCAAATACTTTTTTTTTTTCCCCTGCTTTCATCACTGTACCTTGCTCCAGGCTCAGTGTTCTAATTGGGTGTCTTTCCTTTTAAAGGGACACATATTAGGGCCTTGGGCTATTACTTTTTTCTCTGCTAATTGGTTATTCTGAACGATTAGTTCTCATCCTTATTTGACTGACCTCTTCTATAGAACCTTGGGACTAATGGCACTTGGGTAATTTTTTATGTAATAGGTTATAAAGTGCTTTTCTTCCCTCATGTCCATTTCCCATCGTATTTTCAGGGTGTTCAGATAAACCGCTACTCTGCTTACAATGACAATTTAAGAACTTAGAGGTTTTTTCCTTGATGCCTCTGGAGAGAGATTCAGGCTCAACAAACCTAAGTTCTAATAGAAAATGGTACTTTTTATTTTTAGGTGATACTTATGAGGTCCAATAAAGGAAGAATTTATTGGTAATGGGACTTAGCACCTTATTTCTTTTTCGTGGATGTTATTAGTTTCCTGGGACTGATATAAAGAAAAGCACCATATACTAAGTGGCCTGAAACAGAAATTTGTTGTTGGTTTTCTATGATCCCCACAGTTCTGGAGGGGCTTGCCAGGTGGCACTAGTGGTGAAGAGCCCGCCTGCCAATGCACAAGACATAAGACGTGTGGGTTTGATCCCTGGGTTGGGAAGATCCCATAGAGGAGGGCATGGCAACCCACTCCAGTATTCTTGTCTGGAGAATTGCATGGATGGAGAAGACTGGTGGACTGTGGTCCATAGGGTCACAAAGAGTTGGACATGACTGAAGTGACAGCTCGCACACACAGTTCAGGAGGCCAGAAGTTCAAAATCAAGACATTGACTGAGCCCTGCTTCCTCTGAAGCCTATAGGGGATGATTCTCTCTTGCTTCNTAGATGGAGAAGACTGGTGAACTGTGGTCCATAGGGTCACAAAGAGTTGGACATGACTGAAGTGACAGCTCGCACACACAGTTCAGGAGGCCAGAAGTTCAAAATCAAGACATTGACTGAGCCCTGCTTCCTCTGAAGCCTATAGGGGATGATTCTCTCTTGCTTCTTCCAGCATCTGAAAGTTCTAGACATTTCTTGACTTGGGACGGCATAACTCCAAACTCTGCCTTTGTCTTCACATGTCTTCCATCTGTGTCCAAATTTCCCTCTTCTTAGAAGGGTAAAAGTCACACCAATTAGGGTCCACCCTTATCCAGAATGACCTTGCTTAACTAGTATATCTGCAAAGACCCTATTTTCAAGCAAGGTCACAGTCTGAGATTCTAGGTGGACATGAAGTTTTAGCAAACATCATTGATGCCAGTACAGTGGATACAGAACATACTGTCAAAATTACATTACAATGCACTTTCCTGCACTCCATAGGAAGGTGTTTCAGGATGGTCTGTGCAATGTTCTATCCCTTTCGCAGCCACCACCATTTATTCCTCTTATATGCAGAGTCGATAAAGTGGAAACATTAATAAATAATGTCTTTGGTGGCTCAGATGGTAAAGAATCCACCTGCAATGCAGGAGTCCTGGGTTTGATCCCTGGGTTGGGAAGATCCCCTGGAGAAGGGATTGGCTACCCACTCTAGTATTCTGGGTTAGAGAATTCCATAGACAGAGGAGCCTGGTGGGCTGCAGTCCATAGAGTCAAACGGAGTCAGATGTGACTGAGCAGCTAACACACACTTAATAAATGCCCTTTACCTGTGGGGGCGGTCGGGGGTGGGCGTGAACTGATGGCCTTAAGCAACTACTGCCTCTCAGTCGTTGACTTAACCTATTACTTTACTAAAAAGCCAGCTTAAAGGTACCCTATCAGAGGCAGAGTTGCTGCAGTATCTTCTAGTCTTCACCCCACACACCCCCGTCTTTCTCTGTCTTCCCTCTATGGGGAAAGTGCGTCTCTCTTCCTGGCAAAGGCTGATGTTTGTACCCATGCTCCTCACTGAAACTCTTCCTTCCTCTGAGGTTTCATTCCTTTGATTTTTCTTTCTCCTTTGTAAATCTAATCCTTCTCTCTACCAGACCTTTCCCACATGCTGATAAACACCTTTTGCTCTCCATCTCCTGACAAGTTTCATGTTTTTTTCTTTTTTAACTCTGACACTTGAATCAATACTATTTTTCTCAGACTGCAATTCTTTTTTGTCCTCTAAGCAACATTTGATGTTGTTACCATTTCCCTTTGAATTTTCTTTTTCCCTCAGCCCTCATTTCTTCTTACCTCATTGCTTCTTGCGTCCTCTGTCTCCTTTGCCAGCTCCCATCTTTTTACAGTGTCTTAAAATGGAAGTATTTACCAAGATTCTCCCCTTAAAACTTTTCCCCTGGGACTTGCCTGGTGGTTTAGCAGTTAAAGATACTGCGCATCCAATGCAAGGGGTGGGTTGAAACCCTGGTCAAGGAGCTAAGATCCCACATACCATGAGGTCAAAAATAAATAAAATTTTAAAAACCTGTTCCTTTTTTTGTTGGTGTTTTCATCATCTTCCATCTTCCATATATATATATATATATCTCACACACATAAGCATACACACATAAAAGCATTTGAAACCTATAGCTGTTGCTCCCAATTTTCCATCGTGTCAGGAAAAAAGCAGAAGCAGCAACTTAGTGAGTGCCTGGGGCTTGCCTGGTGGCTCAGCAGTAAAAGAATCTACCTGCATGCAGGAGCCGTAGGTTCAATCCCTGGGTTGGGAAGATCCCCTGGAGGAGGGTATGGCAGCCCACTTCAGTATTCTTGGTTGGAGAATACCCATGGACAGAGGAGCCTGGTAGCCTGAAGTCCAGGGAGTCACAAATAGTTGAACGTGACTTAGCACATATGCAGTAACTGCCTACTATGTGCTATCTATAGTGCTATGGTGCCAGGTACTATTTCGTACCTTTTTTTTTTTTAATCTTTTTTCAATCTCAGAAAAGTCTATAAAGGATGTTTTTATTTCTATTTTTCAGAGAAAAAGGATTTAAAAACATCAGACTATGTTTTGCAAAGGCATAGACTGAATCATGGTACAGAGAAAGCAAAGATTCTCCGCACCGACTTCCTCAGCATCTCAATAAGCCCCCAAACCTCCTTACCTCCTATTTTGTTGTTGTTGTTGTTAATAATACATCTAATTGCTTATTTTGTTAATTTCAAGGCTTAGTTTCTAAACCCTCGAGTTATTCCCCCACTTCCTTTTTCACAGTCACATAAGTACTTGCCAAGTTCTTCATGATGTCTTGAGTCCAGCCACTCCCTCTTTTCCTGAGTCAGTGTTGCCACACTAGCTCAAGCCCTCAGCCCTCACCTTTTGCCTTGTCTCTCACACACACACAAATATATTCTCCACCGCTGTCAGTGGCATCCTGCACTGCACGCTGCCACACGGTGCGTGACCTTCCTGAAGCCTGGCTGCGGAGTGTCATCCACTTTCTCATGGTTCATCAAAATGTCCACTGCCTGCTGAACTAGGTACAGACCCCTCATACTAGAAGTGATGTGTGAAAGACCAGAATTTATTATTTAAATTCATTTCTGTTTAACTAATGGTTAATTGCTTTACAATATTGGTTTGATTTCCGTCACATATCAACATGAATGAGCCATAGGTGTACCTGTGTCCCCTCCCTCTTGAAACCCTCCCACCACCCACGCTTTCCCACCCTTCTAGGTTGTTACAGAGGCCCGATTCGAGTTCCCTGAGTCATACAGCAAATTTCCATTGGCTATCTGTTTTACATATGGTAGTATGTATGCTTCCATGCTACTCAAACCGTTTGTCTTACCCTCTCCTTCCTTCCCCTGACCCATGTCCATAACTCTTTTCTCTATGTCTGTGGCTCCATTGCTGCCCTGAAAATAGGTTCATCAGTACCATCAAAAAAGATCAGAGTTTATGCTGATGACCAGCTGAGAAAGTACACAAAACACTTAGCACAATGTTTACATATGGAAAGAGCTTAATACATATTTTATCATTGTAATTCAGTGCTCTTCTCAATGTGGTTCTAAACTTACTCTTCTAGTTTACCCATTCCAAAACCTTTCAACCCTACTGTCCATTTTAATAAGACACATGAATATGTATCTACTTTTCTGCTCTAATGCTTTTATTTATATATATTTTTTCTTCTTATCATTATTTATCTCTGCCTTTCAATGATAGGTTCTTCTCAAGGCTCTCTTCATGAGGATTTTCCTGGTTTGAGATTCTCTGGTCCAAGTTAATAGAATTGTTTCTTACCTTAATCCCATGGCACCTTGTTTATAACTCTCAGATGATAAGCAACACAGACTATGTGGTAAAATAATTGTCTGGGAACTTGGCTCAACTTTTCTGGGTTATAAAGTCTCTGGAGGCAGAACTTGCATCTAATTAATACTGCATCTTTATAAAGCCTCACATAGCAATTTGTATAATACTTACACTCAAAATACATTTGAATTTAATTTGTGTTATCTTTTTCTAAATTTATTAAGATAATACTAGGCTCCTACAACAAAAAGACCCCAAACTGCTCTAGCTTGAATGAGATAGAAGTTAATTGCCTTGACGGGATGCAATCACCCTGTCCCTCCACGAGTGGATCTGGGGACCTAGTTTCCTTTTTTTGTTCCATTTCCTTGGTTGCTACCTCATCTGCATGGTAGAAGCTAGCTTACCTGCTTCCTGTTCTCCATACAGCTTATGGGGAGAGGACTAGGAAGTGAAAGGCAAACAATTTTCCAATAAGGAAGCACCGCAGCCTTCTTCAGTGATCAATGCAAAGAAATAGAGGAAAACAACAGAATGGGAAAGACTAGAGATCTCTTCAAGAAAATTAGAGATGCCAAGGGAACATTTCATGCAAAGATGGGCTTGATAAAGGACAGACATGGTATGGACCTAACAGAAGCAGAANCCCATGGCACCTTGTTTATAACTCTCAGATGATAAGCAACACAGACTATGTGGTAAAATAATTGTCTGGGAACTTGGCTCAACTTTTCTGGGTTATAAAGTCTCTGGAGGCAGAACTTGCATCTAATTAATACTGCATCTTTATAAAGCCTCACATAGCAATTTGTATAATACTTACACTCAAAATACATTTGAATTTAATTTGTGTTATCTTTTTCTAAATTTATTAAGATAATACTAGGCTCCTACAACAAAAAGACCCCAAACTGCTCTAGCTTGAATGAGATAGAAGTTAATTGCCTTGACGGGATGCAATCACCCTGTCCCTCCACGAGTGGATCTGGGGACCTAGTTTCCTCTTTTTGTTCCATTTCCTTGGTTGCTACCTCATCTGCATGGTAGAAGCTAGCTTACCTGCTTCCTGTTCTCCATACAGCTTATGGGGAGAGGACTAGGAAGTGAAAGGCAAACAATTTTCCAATAAGGAAGCACCGCAGCCTTCTTCAGTGATCAATGCAAAGAAATAGAGGAAAACAACAGAATGGGAAAGACTAGAGATCTCTTCAAGAAAATNTTACATATTTTAATTTTATTCTAAAAGAACTCTATAAAAGATATAGTTTCCCTCATTTTATCACAGATCAAACTGTGATACTGAGTTTAAGTAACTTAAGGTAACAGAGTTGATGAATAGCAGAGCCAAGATTCAACTCAGAGAGTCTGACTCCAGAGTCCATGCTCTCAATAATGATACTGTGCTGCCTTCTTCAAATTCTGTTTGAATTAAGAATGAATAGATTCTGAAAAAGGGTGAGAGGTACTCATGTAAAAATAGCACTTTTGGTCATTAGGACATTTCCTTGCTCTATTACAGGCAGATGGAATTGAAAGGAATTCAGATTCTACAGAGGTGAGGTAATATGGCCAGTTATGTCAGAAAACAGCGAGGGAGCTTACTCCATACCATGCGAAGTAGCTCGATTATAAAGCAGGGATTCAGAAGTGAAATCCGGTGTTTCTTCTCTTCTGTGTTTGACATCACCCTAATTAGAAGTCTGTTCATTCTCTTTTTTAAGTGGACCAAGCAATTTGCTGGCTCTTGACCTGGACTCCGTGTGAAGCTGCTGTTTCANGCAGGGATTCAGAAGTGAAATCCGGTGTTTCTTCTCTTCTGTGTTTGACATCACCCTAATTAGAAGTCTGTTCATTCTCTTTTTTAAGTGGACCAAGCAATTTGCTGGCTCTTGACCTGGACTCCGTGTGAAGCTGCTGTTTCACATATTGACTGTTCATGTCACCAGGATGTCAGAGGGAAAGTTTTAAAGAAAGAAAGAAAAAGTCTAGAGAATGTCACTGGTGTTTTTCTTTAGTATTATAATATAAAAGTTTCCAAATATGACTGGTTTAAAGAAAAAAAAGGTCCTCTGTTGATCAAGGGAAGAAAGTGTTTATCTTATGTGAATAGTTGGTATTAATACTATGTAAGGGAACATGCATTTGAAAAATACAGTGTAAAGATTCTGGACAGTGTTTTTAATGTAAAGTATAAGTGACAGAGAGCATCTTAGAGTGAAGAGGAGATACTATTAATATCTGGGAACAATGCCAATAACCAAGTAAATTAGTGAAGTAAAAAAATGTAAATACTGTTGGTAGAGTAGGAAGTTTCTAAGATTGTTGTAACTTCTTAATAGTTGATATTTTCTAATGACTTTAAGGCTTTGCTAGTATATTTTGATGACTAACAGTTTTTGGAGTGTTCTTGGGTGTTGGCGCATTTTCTGCTACAAAACCACCCAGAGTATTTTCTTTTATAGCTGAGGTGACTGCCACTGATTGAAAACTGTGAAGCCTCTTCTCTTAGCTATGGCTGTGAATGGTTTTATTATAAGATAGCAGCATGTTTTGGAGGCCTGAAATTTGGTTTATTATATAAAACAAGTATGGTAGTAGAATTTTCTATGAAATCACATACTTCTACCATTTTGCACTCCTGCACCTCATTAGCCTGTCAAAATGAGTAGTTACATTCATTTTTTATATAATAACACATATAATTACAAGTTATAAAGCTCAGACTGTAGCTTATAAAGAAAATAAACTAGCCTATATAGCATGAAAATGAGTATAAAGGGTTTAGTGGTCCAGTAGTAAGAAACTTTTTATATTTAGACCTGATATTGGCAGACAAATCAAATCCCTTATGAGTATACAGTGGAAGTGAAAAATAGATTTAAGGGACTAGATCTGATAGAGTGCCTGAAGAACTATGGATGGAGGTTCATGAGATTGTACAAGAGATAGGAATCAAGACCATCCCCAAGAAAAAGAAATGCAAAAAAGCAAAATGGCTGTCTGAGGAGGCCTTACAAATAGCTGTGAAAAGACGGGAAGTGAAAAGCAAAGGTGAAAAGGAAAGATATACCTACCCATTTGAATGCAGAGTTCCAAAGAATAGCAAGGAGAGAGAAGAAAGCCTTCCTCAGTGATCAATGCAAAGAAACAGAGGAAAACAACAGAATGGAAAAGACTGGAGCTCTCTTCAAGAAAATTAGAGATATCAAGGGAACAATTCATGCAAAGATGGGCTCGATAAAAGACAGACATGGTCTGGACCTAACAGAAGCAGAAGACATTAAGAAGAGGTGGCAAGAATACACAGAAGAACTGTACAAGAAAGATCTTCACAACCAAGATAATCACGATGGTGTGACCACTCACCTAGAGCCAGACATCTTGGAATGTGAAGTCAAGTGGGCCTTAGAAAGCATCACTACGAACAAAGCTACTGGAGGTGATGGAATTCCAGTTGAGCTGTTTCAAATCCTGAAAGATGATGCTGTGAAAGTGCTGCACTCAATACGCCAGGAAATTTGGAAAACTCAGCAGTGGCCACAGGACTGGAAAAAATCAGTCTTCATTCCAATCCCAAAGAAAGGCAATGCCAAAGAATGCTCAAACTACCGTACAGTTGCACTCACACGCTAGTAAATAATGCTTAAAATTCTTGAAGCCAGGCTTCAGCAATATGTGAACCGTGAACTTCCAGATGTTCAAGCTGGTTTTAGAAAAGGCAGAGGAACCAGAGATCAAATTGCCAACATCCTCTGGATCATAGAAAAGGCAAGAGAGTTCCATAAAAACATCTATTTCTGCTTTATTGACTATGCCAAAGCCTTTGTGTAGATCACAATAAACTGTGGAAAATTCTGAAAGAGATGGGAATACCAGACCACCTGACTTGCCTCTTGAGAAATCTGTATGGAGGTCAGGAAGCAACAGTTAGAACTGGACATGGAACAACAGACTGGTTCCAAACAGGAAAAGGAGTACATCAAGGCTGTATATTGTCACCCTGCTTCTTTAACTTATATGCAGAGTACATCATGAGAAATGCTGGACTGGAAGAAGCACAAGCCAGAATCAAGATTGCCAGGAGAAATATCAATAACCTCAGATATGCAGATGACACCACCCTTATGACAGAAAGTGAAGAGGAACTAAAAAGCCTCTTGATGACAGTGAAAGAGGAGAGTGAAGGAGAGTTGGCTTAAAGCTCAACATTCAGAAAACAAAGATCATGGTATCTGGTCCCATCACTTCATGGGAAATAGATGGGGAAATAGTGGAAACAGTGGCTGACTTTATTTTTCTGGGCTCCCAAATCACTGCAGATGGTGACTGCAGCCATGAAATTAAAAGACCTTACTCCTTGGAAGGAAAGTTAGGACCAACCTAGACACCATATTGAAAAGCAGAGACATTACTTTGCCAACAAAGGTCCGTCTAGTCAAGGCTATGGTTTTTC
>SJYW01030504.1:407831-419788 GCA_006410735.1 Raphicerus campestris | reverse complement strand
AGAGTTGGCTTAAAGCTCAACATTCAGAAAACAAAGATCATGGTATCTGGTCCCATCACTTCATGGGAAATAGATGGGGAAATAGTGGAAACAGTGGCTGACTTTATTTTTCTGGGCTCCCAAATCACTGCAGATGGTGACTGCAGCCATGAAATTAAAAGACCTTACTCCTTGGAAGGAAAGTTAGGACCAACCTAGACACCATATTGAAAAGCAGAGACTTACTTTGCCAGCCAAGGTCCATCTAGTCAAGGCTATGGTTTTTCCAGTGGTCATGTATGGATGTGAGAGTTGGACTATGAAGAAAGCTGAGCGCTGAAGAATTGATGCTTTTGAACTGTGGTGTTGGGGAAGACTCTTGAGAGTCCCTTGGACTGCAAAGAGATCTCACCAGTCCATCCTAAAGAAGATCAGTCCTGTGTGTTCATTAGAAGGACTGATGTTGAAGCTGAAGCTCCAATACTTTGGCCACCTGATGCGAAGAGCTGACTCACTGGAAAAGACCCTGATTCTGGGAATGATTGAGGGCAGGAGGAGAAGGGGATGACAGAGGATGAGATGGTTGGATGGCATCATCGACTCGGTGGACGTGGGTTTGGGTGAACTCTGGGAGTTGGTGATGGACAGGGAGGCCTGGCGTGCTGCAATTCACGGGGTCACAAAGGGTCGGACATGACTGAGCGACTGAACTGAATTGGCAGACATAAATGTTTCTACCTCAAACAGTCAGATATTCCCATTTCCTTCTGCTACTCCCCATCTCACTTAACTATAAGAATACAAGTGTAGATTGGTGACTACTGAGCCCCTTGAAAAGTAATAAAAAAAAAAAAAAGAGTATATTGAAGTTGTTGGCCTCCTGCCAAAGTGTGTATCTGCTTATACAGATTTCATTCTATTTGAGCAGTAGGGAGCTGTGTCTGTTTTCAAGGCTGTACTAGCTTCCAGTATTTAAACCTCTTCAGGGATCATACCACTATTCTGGATGGCTCTAGGAAAAAGTAGTGGTCCAAGATCAAAGCTGAAATTCTCGACTTAAAATGAGAATTGTAAGCTGGTTTATTTGGCCCTGTCTCTGAATTTGAAATAGAGCTATGTCAGATACAATCTTGAGCATTTAGTTTTGTAACCTTGGTTTGATTTTTTGGATAATCATTTTCCTTGTGATCCGATAATCCATGTTAGATTCCCTGGCAGAGGCTGAGGTCATGCTTCCCTGCCACGTTCACAGCCAATCTAAGTACTTTCCTTGTAACGTGTGACTGTGAATATAAGCCCAGTTCTGCTTGTTGCCTTGTCCTCTTGTTGCAGGAGAGGGTACCCCGTCCAGAATGGGCTCTTGTCTAACACTTGGGAATGAATTTTCCAAGGAGAGACATGTGCTTCCAAAGCAAAAGAGTTTATTGGAATGGCGTGCATGAGTGGAGAACAGTGTGGTAAGGGAAACCGGGAGAACCGCTCTGCGGTGTGGCTTGCAGTCTCAGGCCTTATGGTGACGCAGTGAGTTTCCGAGTTGCCTCTGGCCAGTCATCTTGCTTTAATTTGACTCAGAGTCCTTCCTGGTGGTGCATACAGCTCTCAGCCAAGATAGATTCCAGTGTAAAGGATTCTGGGAGTTTGGTAGGACATATTATGGGCTGGTGTCTTCTTTATTTTGGCCCCTTCTGAATTTTCCATTAGTTTTTTTTTCCATGACAGCACTGTGTTCCTCACCGGGCCCTTCTGCTGTGAGATAGCTCATGGAAGTGGTTATCATCGTGCCAAGCTAAGCTGGGCAGTTTTGACAAATGGTTACCTAACACCCTGGCTTTTGTGTCCCTTAATTTTGTCTCATGTTTTATCCTATGTAAACCTAGATTCTAATTTCCATCATTTCACTGCATTTCAAGGATGCTCACACCAAAATTTTAATGGGTTTCCTAGAACTGATAGAAGATTTGAGGGTCATGGTGATGAGCACATTGTCCTCAGGAGTGTTTGCCCCCATTTTTTCTTCCTGTGTCTCACTCTTTTTTTCCCTTGGAATTTTCCAAACTCTTTTTGTTACGTAGAGTCACATTCCCTCCAAGCTTTCACTGATTAATAAGTAGGCCTTGAGGGGCCTAACTTTTACTCTAAAGATTTTTCATAAGTCTTTCCAGCAAAAAGAGCTCTCTGCCACAGAAGAATTACAACCGCAGCTGTCAGATGTTATAAACGTTATCCTATTATTAGTAATAACCCAGTCATTTTATTAATTGCATTCCTCCTTACATCTCTCTCTTCTTTCATTTTTTTCAGTATTCCTTTCTTCTGTTTCTCCCTCCTTTCCTTTCTTCTCTCCTTTTTTCCATCCTACCTGGTACACTTTATATGTACTAGACACCCTTCTAGGCACTGAGATAAGGATGTATACAATAAGTCCTTACTTTCAAGAAGCATCAGTATAGAAAGGAGAGACAGAAGAACCCCATAATGTGGGAGGTTAGAAGGAGGCAGAGAAACTCAAGGTTGTTTCACAATTGCTAATTTGGAGGATTGCTTTGATGTTGTTGTTTAGTCACTAAGTCATGTCTGACTGTTCGTGACCCCAGGGAATGGACTATAGCCCACAAGGCTCTTCTGTCCATGGGATTTCCCATGGAAGAATACTGGGGTGGGTTGCCATTTCCTTCTCCAATTACTTTGATGGAATGCCATTAATAGAAAGTATTATATGAGAAGGTTTAGGCAGAACTGATAAGTTAGGTTTTCAATATGATGCTGTTTTATGTACCTGCAAGATCCCTGGAAAGAAGAGAATTCAGTTTGGAGTTTATGAAAGAGATTAAAGTTAGAATGTAATTTTCAGAGTCACCAGCATGTATGGGTGAGATTATACAGGGAAGAGAAAGAGAATAAAAAGAAAAGGGGGTTAAAAAAAAAAGGATATAATTTTAAATAACATCCACATTTTACAGCACTCAGTAAAAGTAAAAAAGTAAAAGCAAAAGAACACAGTAAAACATTATGTGGAGACTAACCCATTTCAATTCCAAACTCTTGCCTTCTTTTTATGACCTTGAAACTTTGGAGACCATAGATATAAAAAGTGACTATCAAGATAAGATGAGAATAGAGTTCTACTTTAAGAAGGAGAGCAGACTCATCGTAAGGGAGGGAGCAATTGACAGTGTATAATGTTTCAGAAAGAAAAAGTTCACTGAAGACTGAAAGGGGATCATTGAGTGAGTATTCTATCTTATTTAACCTATTGTTGTCAATTGTTACATCTTGTCCTGCTCCAGCAAAGCTGGAGGGCAGACAGTCACCAGCTGTGTCACTTTTTCTATTTTTTTTCATGGTTTTCCTTTAAGTTCCATTCTTTTATTTATTTAATTATTTTAATGCAGTGTGAGGTTTTTTTTACGAAATATTTATTTGGCTGCTTCAGATCTTCATTGCAGCTTGCGGGGTTTCTCGTTGTGTTACTCCAGCTTAGTTGACCCTTGGCATGTGGGATCTTAGTTCCCTGTCTGGGAATTGAACCCACTTCCTCTACATTGGAAGGCAGATTTTTGACCATTGGGCCACCAAGGAAGTCCTAGTTCCATTCTTCTAAATATTATTTTGTGTGTCTTCTCAGAAATGTATTCTAGTTTTTAAAATTTCTGTAAATTCCTTATTGAATCTTTATCTTGACAGAGTCCTACTAATTGAGTTAATGATTCATTTGATCTCATTATGCTTTTATTAATTCACTCCAAGATAGCAGTTGTTTATTTGGAAGCATGCTGAATTCCTGGGTCATATTCAACCTGTATTGCCTGATTATCTCTGGATTTATTTGNCCTTATTGAATCTTTATCTTGACAGAGTCCTACTAATTGAGTTAATGATTCATTTGATCTCATTATGCTTTTATTAATTCACTCCAAGATAGCAGTTGTTTATTTGGAAGCATGCTGAATTCCTGGGTCATATTCAACCTGTATTGCCTGATTATCTCTGGATTTATTTGGTTTACATTTCTGCATAGACAGAAGTTAGTAGACCTTAGTATGTCATAACAGCAACTTGTTTCAAAGGATTTGACTATAGGAAGCCTGAATATTTTTTGTTTTGTTTATTCTTTTGACTGATATGGAGAGATACAGTCTAAGTAAACATAATGGAAAAGACAAGAATGACATTTATTAAAAAGGTTTTTCAATTAACAGAATTCACACTGAACATTCCTATAAGCATGNAAGCCTGAATATTTTTTGTTTTGTTTATTCTTTTGACTGATATGGAGAGATACAGTCTAAGTAAACATAATGGAAAAGACAAGAATGACATTTATTAAAAAGGTTTTTCAGTTAACAGAATTCACACTGAACATTCCTATAAGCATGGGGAGTGGTCACTAGAGCTTTTTCAAATTGACAGGAATAAATGTCTTCCCAGTCCTACAAGAACACAACAAGTTGAACACTTTAGATGCTTAAAGAAGCAGAAAGTTGTCTTAAGTCATACATTTCTTTGCATTTGACATCTCACAAAAAGTGATATTATTCTGCTATTTTCTATAAAATATGTGATTAGTTTTATGATCATTTTACATTATTTTATTACTTTTATAAGGTCCTTGCAATAAATTTCAGTGTATTTTTTACAAGGAGAACAAAAAGATAAAATTGCAATGGGGCTGAAATACTTTCTTTTTATAACTGAACATTTATACTATGTTTATGTAAAATTTTGTTATCACAAGGCCAGTAAGTATAAAGATTTATTTATATTTCATCCTTTTGGGGGGGGAAACATATTTCTAGTCAAAATTGGATGCCAGGGTTCCTATGACCAAGACTCGAGAGCAATTCAAACAGATCATCAGGGATGGGGAAGAAGCTGCTGGAGGTGCTGCCCACAGCCTCTAGGGCCTCAAAGTCTTTCTTCAGGCTCATCCATCCCAAGGAGATGCATTAATCACAAGGGTCGTTGATCCAGAGCAGTTTCTCTAATAAGATATGGTTGGAGCCAAGATGCTCAATTTTAAAGCGTTTTTATGATAATCTTTTTCAAATATGCAGCAAAGTTGAGAGAATTTATAATGAAAAACAGTACCATGTATAACCATAACCCAAACTCTCACTTATATTGTTCTATAGGCCCTTTATCACCTATTTATATGTATCTTTTATCTTTCCTGTAATCCATTTTTTCATTCTAATGTATTTCAAAGAAAATTGCAGATATCAGTACAATTACCCCTAAATATTTCAGCATGCATATAATGAACCAGAATTTAATATTGAATTACTATTTTTATATAAAGTTTGTATATGTAATAAAATATGCAAGCATTGCCAGCTCAGGCATTGAGTTTTGACCAATGAATGTGCATGCTGAGTTGTTTCGATCGTGTCTGACTCTTTGCGACCCTGTGGATTGTAGCTTGCCAGACTCCTCTGTCCATAGAATTTTCCAGGCAAGAATATTGTAATGGCTTGACATGCCCTCCTCCATGGGATCTTCTGGATCCAGGGATCGAACCTGCATTGGCCTTATACATCTCCTGCATTGGCAGATGGGTTCCTTTACCACTAGCGCCAGCTGGGAAGCCCACCCAATGAATACACTTGTTAAAATCAAACCCATGCCAAGATATAGGATATCATCTATGGAAGAAAGAAGATTCAAGTCTGCAACTCTGTTTATATTTTGCAGCTGATTTTCTCTACTGCTGGTCTCATACTATCATTCTCTTTTATTCATTACAGTTCAGTTCAGTCGCTCAGTCGTGTCCGATTCTTTGTGACCCCTATAATCGCAGCATGCCAGGCCTCCCTGTCCATCCCCATCTCCCAGAGTTCACTCAGACTCATGTCCATCGAGTTGGTGATGCCATCCAGCCATCTCATCCTCGGTCGTCCCCTTCTCCCCCTGCCCCCAATCCCTCCCAGCATTAGAGTCTTTTCTAATGAGTCAACTCTTCACATGAGGTGGCCAAAGTACTGGAGTTTCAGCTTTAACATCAGTCCTTCCAAAGAACACCCAGGACTGATCTCCTTTAGAATGGACTGTTGGATCTCCTTGCAGTCCAAGGGACTCTCAAGAGTCTTCTCCAGCACCACAGTTCAAAAGCATCAGTTCTTTGGCGCTCAGCTTTCTTCACAGTCCAGCTCTCACATCCATACATGACCACAGGAAAAACCCTAGCCTTGACTAGATGGACCTTTGTTGGCAAAATAATGTCTCTGCTTTTGAATATGCTATCTAGGTTGGTCCTAACTTTCCTTCCAAGGAGTAAGTGTCTTTTAATTTCATGGCTGCAATCACCATCTGCAGTGATTTTGGAGCCCCCTAAAATAAAGTCTGACACTGTTTTCACTATTTCCCCATCTATTTCCCATGAAGTGATGGGACCAGATGCCATGATCTTAGTTTTCTCAATGTTGAGTTATTGAAGAAATTTTAATCGATTTCCATTGTCATCTTGATATTTATCTTAAATTCTAGGCAGTACTGTCAGTAATTATTACCTTTTAAAGATACACAGAGAAGCGGCATTATCACACTTGGCTAAGGTATAGAAATCAAAACCTAAGGCCAAATCTCCAGGAATATTTAATGGCTGTCATGGTCCCTTAGAAAAGGATGGAGGTAAAAATATAAAGTATTGGACATAGGATAGACAGAAGTTTGCTGTGATACTATTCATAGCAGAAGTTCTGGATTTGGTAGTTAAAAATGAAATATATCAAAGAAAGGCAGTGTAACAAATATTTACCTTTTTGTAGTTATTCCTGCAAGCTATGTTATCATTCATTCATTCAGCAAGTATTTGCTGATGGCATACTATGTGCCAGGCAGTGTTTTGGGGGTTAGTGGTGCATCAGTGAACAAAACAGAAAACAAATTCCCTCATAAAGTTTACATTTTGATGGGTGGAAACAGAAAATAAGCAAATAAAGAATCATTTAATATTTTATGAGGTGATAACTACTATTAAGAAAAATAATGCAGATGGAGGATGAACTCTTAAAGGGATGGTCTCATTAAGAAGAGAACATTTGAGCAAAGATTTGGAAAACACAGGAGAGTAATAAACTTTGTGGAAACCTGAAGTACGGTTGTCACAGGCTGAGAGACGTGTGCTTATATGACAAATTGAGACCAGCGAGGCTGAAGTGAAGTGAATTGTGTATAGGCAGTAGCTGAGAGCAGAAAGGCAGAGAGATCCTACTGTTGTAAGGACCTTGTGATTTATCCTCAATGAGCAATTTATTCTGTGGAAGGAGTGACATGATTGCTGCTGCTGCTAAATCACTTCAGTCATGTCTGACTCTGTGCGACTCCATGGATGGCAACCCACCAGGCTGCCCCGTCTCTGGGATTCTCCCAGCAAGAACACTGGAGTGGGTTGCCATTTCCTTCTCCAATGCATGAAAGTGAAAAGTGAAAGTGAAGTCACTCAGCCGTGTCCGACCCTCAGCGACCCTATGGACTGCAGCCTTCCAGGATCCTACTTCCAAGGGATTTTCCAGGCAAGAGTACTGGAGTGGTGTGCCATTGCCTTCTCGGGTGACATGATTGGACATGTCTAAATGGATCACTCTGGCTCTTGGTTGGGAATAAATTGAACGGGGCAAAAATGCAAGTAGGGCTGTCATCTAAGCATGAGTAGACCCTTCTCTGTGACTAGAAAGTATACGAATTTTGAGTTTAGTACAGATGGAGTGGGCCAGAAGGGAAACTTTTCTGGTGGCTTAGTGGTAAAGAATCTGCCTGCAGTGCAGGGGCGGCAAGAGAAGCAACTTTGATCTCTGGCTTGAGAAGATCTCCTGGAGAAGGGGACAACTACCCAACTATCCAGTATTCTTGCCTGGTGAATCCTATGGACAGAGGAGCCTGGCAGACTACAGTCCATAGGGTCACAAAGAGTCAGACATCACAACTGGAGCAACTTAGTACATATGCAATAGGGAAACTACAATTGAAAAGATGACTGAGAATTTCTTTGTGCAAAGGCTACGGTGCGTTTGTGTCTGCCGTGTGTGCTGGTGGTGTTTGCTGAATCTATACGCTTTTTGTATGCTTATGGTGACTAAACCTGCAATTGTGAATGTATTTTTGCCCCTCGAAGTTATATTCTTTGCAGTTCTGTCCTTCAAAAGTACTTCTTGCAGCGGTTATACCTAGTGGCTTATCTCACTGAATATTTGCTTAACTATCATTGAAAAATATTTTAACTCTGCTCAAGGACAAAAGCTTCCCCAAAACTAATAATAATGAATTTGGAAAGGTATTATGTTAGGGGCCCTTCTAGGACTAATGGACTAGGCAATCTCAGGAGTGTAATATTTAGAAGAGTATGAGTCAATAGAAATTAACTAAGTGTTTAAAATAGTAAATATTTTATGTCTAAGACAAATTGGGTTTTTAAAGTCATCCAGACTATGGAATTGAAGCAAATAGTAAGGCAGTTCATTCTTTGCTGTGAGATATTAAGAAGAATATCAGGCTTTCAGGAAAAATGAAATAGTAGACAGAAAAATTACTCATCAGAGTTAGTTATTTCTGAATTGTGGTATATGAATAATTAAAATGATCAAACCAATAAGATCCAAAGCTTAAAGTAATTATATAGGTTTTAATTTAATTTTCCACAAATTTGGGAGTTCAAAAATATAATTGTATTTTTCTATAACTGAAATTAATTTCTGTCCCCTGCCTAGTAGCACGAATTTAACCATGGTCATTTCAGTTAATTCAGCAATTTCTTAGTCCATTCAGGATTTTCTGCTTTCAATTCTGCCTAAGAGAATATATGTTGTATGTATTCTGAGGGCCTTTCTCCAGTGCCGNATTGTATTTTTCTATAACTGAAATTAATTTCTGTCCCCTGCCTAGTAGCACGAATTTAACCATGGTCATTTCAGTTAATTCAGCAATTTCTTAGTCCATTCAGGATTTTCTCCTTTCAATTCTGCCTAAGAGAATATATGTTGTATGTATTCTGAGGGCCTTTCTTTCTCCAGTGCCCAGCACCAGAGGGGCAGAGCATCTGTTCTGCAGCTGCCAGCTGTCCTTGTTGGCGTCCGTTATCACCTTCCAATGACCGTCTGCCACCTCAGGTCACAGAGGTCTCCCGTAGTTCCTACAGGCCTCCTGCAGGTCATTATCTTGTGGGCTGCTTCTCATGGCTGCTGACTTCATCAGGCCCCCAAGGAGAGTCCCGCTATTAAAGGATTTCACCTGATTAAGTCAGATCCATATAGGACAATCCCTCTTTTGATAATAACTTCAAATCAGATTATTTGAGACTTTAATTACATTGGAATACCTTGCACGTTGGGGCTTCCCAAGTGGCTCAGGGTAAAGAATCCACCTGCCAAGCAGCAAACCCGGGTTTGATTCCTGGGTGGGGAAGATCCCCTTGAGAAGGAAATGGCAACCTATTCCAGCATTCCTGCCTGGGAAATCCCAGGAACAGAGGAGCCTGCCAGTTTATAGTCTATGGAGTCTCCATGAATTTGCAAAGAGTCCGAGTCGACTGAGCACGCAGCCAGTCATGCAACCTTACACTTCTGCTCTATTCTGTTAGAAGCAACTCACAGGCCCATCTGTGCTCAAAGGTGATGGCATGGGGGCTACCCTAGAGTCTGTCTGACAGTCTGGAAGAGTTTCTTGATGGTATCTTCTTGAAGTTTTACTATTTTGCATTTCACATTTAGAGTCACAATCTACTTGGAATTGATTTTTATGTGAAGGATTAAGATCTATTTTTATTTTATGCAGATAAAATACTGACCCAGTATAATTTATTTGGCATACATCAAATGAATATGTTTGCTTATTTTTCTAGACTCTTGTTTCTGTTCATTGACCTATTTATCACTACTGTGGCAAAATCATATTTTTTATTACTTTGGTTTATAATGCGTCTTGATAGCTGAGTAAATATAAATCCTCCAAATTTGTTCTCTCTTTGTCTTAGCTATTCTTTGTTTCTTTTTGAATTCCCATATAAATGATAGAATCAACTTGTCAGTGTCTACCAAAATCTCTAGTAGAATTTTTATTGGTATGTCTTTAAATTTATAGATTAATCTGGAAGGAATTGATAAATTTAAAAATTGAGCATTTCAGTGAATGGAATCTCTCTCTCTCTCTGGCTCTCTGTCTTTGAAGAATATCTTAGTATTGTCTTATATATTTCTATATAGAGTACTATATATCTTTCATTAGGTTTATTTCTTTAGGAAGTGAACCAGTTGTTCTCTATGCGATTAGAGCTTTTCCTTAATTTCAGAAGAGCAAGCATTTTTGAACAATGTAGCTCATTTAATTATGGGTATAGAATGGTTAAATGGCAAGGCTCTGATTCATTGCAACAAGGAAGGATGCTTAATGTTATTCAAGAATTATGGAAACATCTATGTCTCTGCCCGAAGTGTCAAGCTGGTGCCTGACCTCATAGTGTTTGCAGACTAAAGGAGAAATAAATCCCAGAAAGAACAGAGGATTATTTTTAGACCGCATTGCACTAAGGATTTTCAATATCTTCTTAATGAGGAGGCAAAGGAAAATCAGATCCCTAATGTATATGCGTATTCATATGTAAATGTGTATATGCATACCTTTGTATTTACATTAACATATGAAAAATTATCTTATGTATTAACACAAACTTTTATTTCTTCTCTGTAAACACACAGAAAACTAATTCTTCTCTCCAGATATAACTGTTCAGTTCAGTTCAGTTGCTCAGTCATGTCTGACTCTTAGCAACCCCATGGACAGCAGCATGCCAGGCTTCCCTGTCCTTCATCTCCTCCCTGAGCTTGCTCAAACTCATGTCCATCGAGTTGGTGATACCATCCAACCATCTCATCCTCTGTTGTCTCCTTCTCCCCCTGCCAGCATCAGGGTCTTTTCTAATGAGTTGGCTCTTCACATCAGGTGGCCAAAAGTATTAGAGTTTCAGCTTCAGTATCAGTCCTTCCAATGAACATTCAGGACTGATTTCCTTTAGGATGGACTGGTTGGATCTCCTTGCAGTTCAAGGGATTCTCTAGAGTCTTCTCCAACATCACAGTTCAAAAGCATCAATTCTTTGGCACTCAGCTTTCTTTATAGTCCAACTCTCACATCCACCCATGACTATTGAAAACCACAACTTTGACTATATGGATCTTTGTTGGCAAGCTAATGTCTTTCCTTTTTATAATATGCTGGCTAGGTTTGTCATAGCTTTTCTTCCAAGGAGCAAGTGTCTTTTAATTTCATGGCTTCAGTCACCATCTGCCCTGATCTTGGAGTCCAAGAAGTCTGTCACTGTTTCCGTTGTTTCCCCATCTATTCCATGAAGTGATTGGACTGGATGGCATGATCTTAGTTTTCTGAATATTGAATTTTAAGCCAGCTTTTCATTCTCCTTTTTCTCTTTCATCAAAAGCTTCTTTCGTTCCTCTTTGCATACTGCCATAAGGGTGATGTCATCTCCATATCTGAGGTTATTGATATTTCTCCCAGAAATCTTGATTCCAGCTTGTGCTTCATCCAGCCCAGCATTTCTCATGATGCACTCTGCATAGAAGTTAAATAAGCAGGATGACAATATACAGCTTTGATGTACTCCTTTCCCAATTTGGAACCAGTCCATTGTTCCTTGTCTGGTTCTAACTGTTGCTTCTTTACCTGCGTACAGATTTCTCAAGAGGCAGGTCAGGTGGTCTGGTAGTCTGATCTCTTGAAGAATTTTCCACAGTTTGTTGTGATACACACAGTGAAAGGCTTTGGCATAGTCAATAAAGCAGAAGTAGGTATTTTTCTGGAACTCTCTTGCTTTTTCTATGATCCAGAGGATGTTGGCAATTTGAACTCTGGTTCCTCTGCATTCTCTAAATCCAGCTTGAACATATGGAAGTTCTCAGTTCACATATTGTTGAAGCCTGGCTTGGAGAGTTTTGAGCATTACTTTACCAACATGTGAGATGAGTGCAATTGTG
>SJYW01030504.1:386004-401817 GCA_006410735.1 Raphicerus campestris | reverse complement strand
CCATCTATTCCATGAAGTGATTGGACTGGATGGCATGATCTTAGTTTTCTGAATATTGAATTTTAAGCCAGCTTTTCATTCTCCTTTTTCTCTTTCATCAAAAGCTTCTTTCGTTCCTCTTTGCATACTGCCATAAGGGTGGTGTCATCTCCATATCTGAGGTTATTAATATTTCTCCCAGAAATCTTGATTCCAGCTTGTGCTTCATCCAGCCCAGCATTTCTCATGATGCACTCTGCATAGAAGTTAAATAAGCAGGATGACAATATACAGCTTTGATGTACTCCTTTCCCAATTTGGAACCAGTCCATTGTTCCTTGTCTGGTTCTAACTGTTGCTTCTTTACCTGCGTACAGATTTCTCAAGAGGCAGGTCAGGTGGTCTGGTAGTCTGATCTCTTGAAGAATTTTCCACAGTTTGTTGTGATATACACAGTGAAAGGCTTTGGCATAGTCAATAAAGCAGAAGTAGGTATTTTTCTGGAACTCTCTTGCTTTTTCTATGATCCAGAGGATGTTGGCAATTTGAACTCTGGTTCCTCTGCATTCTCTAAATCCAGCTTGAACATATGGAAGTTCTCAGTTCACATATTGTTGAAGCCTGGCTTGGAGAGTTTTGAGCATTACTTTACCAACATGTGAGATGAGTGCAATTGTGCGGTAGTTTGAGTATCCTTTGGCAGTGCCTTTCCTTGGGATTGGAATGAAAACTGACCTTTTCCAGTCCTGACCTTTTCTCAGCCACTGCTAACTTTTCCAAATTTGCTGGCATAGAGTGCAGCACTTTCACAGCATCTTCTTTTAGGATATGAAATAGCTCAGCTGGAATTCCATCACTTCCACTAGCTTTGTGTGTAGAGATGCTTCCTAAGAACCACTTGACTTTGCATTCCAAGATGTCTGGTTCTAGGTGAGTGATCACAGCATAGTGGTTATCTGGGTCATTAAGATCTTTTTTGTATAGTTCTGTGTATTCTTGCCACTTCTTAATATCATCTGCCTCTGTTAGTTTCTGTCCTTTATTGAGTTCATCTTTGCATGAAATGTTACCTTGGTATCTTAATTTTCTTGAAGAAATCTCTAGTCTTTCTCTTTCTATTGTTTTCCTCTATTTCTTTGCATTGATCACTGAGGCATGCTTTCTTCTCTCTCCTTGCTATTCTGTGGAGCTCTGCATTCAGATGGATATATCTTTCCTCCTCTGCCTTTCGCTTCTCTTCTTTCCTTAGCTATTTGTAAGGCCACCTCTGATCATCGTTTTGTCTTGTAGTGTTTCTTTTTTCTTGGGGATGGTTTTGATCACCACCTTCTGTACAGTGTTACAAAACTCTGTCCATAGTTCTTCAGACACTCTATCAGATCTAATCCTTTGAATCTAGTTATCACTGGCACTGTCTAATCATAAGGGATTTGATTTAGGTCATACCTGAATGTTCTAGTGGTTTTCCCTACTTTCTTCAATTTAAGTCTGAATTTGAGTTCATGATCTGAGCCACAGTCAGCTCCTGGTCTTCTTTTTGCTGACTGTATAGAGCTTCTCCTTCTTTAACTGCAAAGAATATAATCATTCTGATTTTGATAGTGATCATCTGATGATGTCCATGTGTAGAGTCATCTCTTGTGTTGTCAGAAGAGGGTGTTTGCTATGACCAGTGTGTTCAAAACTCTATTAGCTTTTGCCCTGCTTCATTTTGTACTCCAAGGACATACTTGCCTGTTACTCAGGTAGCTCTTGACTTCCTACTTTTGCATTCCAGTCCCCTATGATGAAAAGGACTTCTTTTTTTTTTTTTCTTGGTGTTAGTTCTAGAAGGTCTTGACCCATTCATCATAGACCCATTCAACTTCAGCTTCTTTGGCATTAGTGGTTGGGGCATAGAGTTGGATTACTGTGATATTGAATGGTTTACCTTGGACACAAAAAGAGTTCATTCTGTCATTTTTAAGATTGCACCTAGGTACTGTATTTCAGTCTCTTTTGTTGACTATGAGGGCTGCTCCATTTCTTCTAAGGGTTTCTTGCCCACAGTAGTAGATATAATGGTCATCTGAATTAAATTTGCCCATTCTGATCTGTTTGAGTTCACTGATTCATAAAATGTCAATGATCACTCTTGCCATTGTTAGGCCCCGAACGGCCTAATCACGGGAGACGTCGCTTCTCAGATCACCAGGACTTGAATTCGATGCAATCAGCAAGAGGATTTATTAAACCGGCGCGCCGGGGTTCGATCTTCCTCGAAAGGAGCGAACCCCGATGCCAGTTACAGAGCAGTTTTTATACACCAAAAGCTACAAGCAGGTATAGGTGGGGTGAAGACAATCTCAGCAAACTGATTGGTGGGCATAACTTGACCTTTACAGAGATAGGTCTGGAAGTTACCAGGCTGAAACGGCTAATCGACCACCTCATACCTTGCGGCGGTTAGCCAATTTTCTAGAAAAGATTAACAGAAAAATAATTACCCGGGGGGTCCCTTCTAAGGCCAGGAAACTAGACTATAGGTTATCAGATAGAGGGCAGGTTCCTTTTCCATGAGTCATGACTAGCCCTTAAGAAACAGAACAAAGGGTTGCTTTAAAATTTAACTTTTTCTCTTCACCATGTCCTGTTTGACCACTTCTAATTTACCTTGATTCATGGACCTAACATTCCAGGTTCCTATGCAGTATTGTTCTTTGCAGCATCACACTTGACTTTTATCACAGTCACATTCACAACTGGGCATTGTTTTCTCCCTGGCTCCATCTCTTCATTTTTCCTGGAGCTATTTCTCTTTCTTCTCCAATAGCATATGGGGTTCTAGGGAGTCATCTTTCAGTGTCCTATCTTTTTATCTTTTCATACTCTTCATGGGGTTCTCAAGGCAAGAATACTGAAGTGGTTTGCCATTCCCCTCTCCAGTGTGCCATGTTTTGTCAAAACTCTCCACCATGACCCGTCTGTCTCAGGTGGCCTTACATGGCATGGCTCATAGTTTCATTGAGTTATACAAGGCTGTGATCTATGTGATCAGTTTGGTTAGTTTTCTGTGATTGTGGTTTTTATTCTGTCTGCCCTCTGATGGATAAGGAGAAGAGGCTTGTGGAAGCTTCCTGATGGGAGGGACTGGCTCTGGGGTAACCTGGTTCTTGGTAATCTGGTCCTGATGGGCGGGGCCATGCTCAGTTCAGTTGAGTTGCTCAGTTCTATCTGACTGTTTGTAACCCCTGGACTGTAGCATGCCAGGCCTCCTTGTCCATCACCAACTCCCAGAGCTTGCTCAAACTCATGTCCATTGAGTTGGTGATGCCATCCAACCATCTTATCCTCTGCCATCCCCTTCTCCTCCTGCCCTCAATCTTTCCCAGCATCAGAGTCTTTTTGAATGAGTCAGTTCTTCGCATCAGGTGGCCAAAGTATTAGTTTCAGTATCAGTGCTTCTAATGAATATTCAGGACTGATCTCCTTTAGGGTGGACTGGTTGGATCGCCTTGTAGTCCAGTGGCCATGCTCAGTGAATATTTAATCCAGTTTCCTGTTGATGGGTGGGGCTGTGTTCTCTCCCTGTTGTTTGGCCTGAAGCAAAACCATGGTATGGTGGTAAACCTTCTTCAAAAGGACTTATGCCAGCACTGTGGAAGTCAGCGCCCCTGACCCAGCCACAGGCCACTTTGATCCATGCCTCCACCAGGAAGACTCCTGGACACTCACAGCCAAGTCTGGCTCAGTCTCTTGTGGGGACACTGCTCTTTTCTCCTGGCTCCTGGTACACACAAGGTTTTGTTTGTGCCCTCCAAGAGTCTGTTTCCCAGTCCTGTGGAAGTTCTGTAATCAAATCCTATTGGCCTCCAACGTCAGATTCCCTGGTGTTTCTCAGTCCTTTGCCAGATCCCCAGGTCAGGAACTCTGTTGTGGGTTGTTGAGTTTTCATTACAATGTGAGGACTTCTTTGGTATAATTGCTGTCTAGTCTGTTGGTCATCTGCTCAGTGGCTCAATGGTGGGGCTAATGGTGACCTCCTCTAAGAGGACTTACACTACTTGGCATGCCTCCCACGTCTGCTGCAGCCAGAGCCGCTGTCCCCACAGCAGGCCACTGCTGATCCCTGCCTCTGCAGGAGACACTCAAACACTCAAAGGCATGCCTGGCTCAATCTTTGTGGGGTTCCTGGGTTCTGGTGCATACAAAGTTTTGTTTGAGCCCTCTGACCATCTCTGTGGTGGGTATGGGGTTTGATTCTAAACGTAATTTCGCCCCTCCTACCATCTTACTGGGGCTTCTCCTTTGCCCTCCGACATGGGGTATCTTTTTTTTTTTGGTGGGATCCAACATTCCCCTGTCAATGGTTGTTCAGCAGCAAGTTGTGGTTTTGGAGTTCTCTCAGGAGAAGATGAGCACATGTCCTTCTATTCCACCATGTTATGCTTCTTAAATATAACTGTAGAAAGCATTTATTAGGCTTAATTTGAGTTATTTGCAAATATAAACACTAATCATTAGTCTAAATAATTTTAGACTAATTATGGGAATTATGGGAATTTTGCTACACACTTTTTTGTATGCAGTGTTTTAGTATAATTATATCCAGAAGATACAAGTTCTGAAATCAAAAGCTATTGATCTTAAGCTTTTAAATGTAAGAGGATGATTTTATTAATCATTTATAACATTATAGATGTTTTAATTACAAATTGTAAAAGAGGACTAATAGGGATACTCCCCAGGCCCAGATACAGCTGAAGTAAACAAAGTATGAATCCAAACACCTGGAGGAGACGTCAGGATGAATACATAGGCTGTTTTTCTCCAAGAATTTCTAAAACTTTCTGCAGCTATTTAGTCTAAGGAAACATACGGTGCAGTCTATCTATGGTTGAGATTTATTTGGTTAACTAAGGAACCTGGGGTACAATTTGCAATTTCTATTTTGGGAACCAAGTATTTTAAATTTAGAAACTTCCTTGACATGTTGATAAGCATTTTGCACAACATGAGCTGTTAATAGCTATCATGGAAAAAAGGATTTGCGATCACGTCAGTGTGGGATGCATCGGATACTGTCTCCCTCTGTTAGAGAGTCACCACCTGCATGAACATATGTTAAGGGCTTCAGGAAGACTGCAAGTTATGAAACATATTTGTGCTTAGCCTAGATTTCTTCCCAACTTTTTGGATGATGAAGCAGTTTGTTTCCCCTATAGAAGATTTGTATTCGGAAGTGATAGTATTCTAAGGGAAAAAATTTGGGAAACAACTGTTTTAATCTGTAATTTATTTTTCCATTATTTTGTGAAACCACTTCTCATTCGGCTTCCCTGGTGGCTCAGACAGTAAAGACTCCTCCTGCAATGCACGAGATCAGGTTTGATCTCTGAGTTGAGTGGATCCCCTGGAGAAGGGAACGGCAACCCACTCAGTATTCTTGCCTGGAGAATTCATGGACAGTGGAGCCTGGTGGGCTACAGTCCATGGGGTTGCAAAGAGTCGGACACAACTGAGTGACTAACACACTCTCATTGTTTCTGGCATTTCTAATCAAAATAGCTGTATTTCTGTCATTTTGTATAGACTTCTAAAGTTGGCTAACTCTAGGATAACTCAGGGAGAGAAACTAATTTTTCTCTACATGTTGCTTCTTGCTTGGTTGAAGGTATGTGATATTTTGTATTTTTATCAGCAGTTCTAAAAAGTATGTTGGTAGAAATTTATCGATGCAGTAAATACTTTGATTATTAGTGGCTTACTTAAGTACTGTACAGTACCTTCCATTTTTATTTTAAAATTTTAAAAAATAATCTATACCTGTTATTTAAAAAATTGACAATTCAAAAATTGTTAAAGTAAAACATAAATATTTCAACACTCATAAAGATAATCTTTGAAAACATTTTGGGTTCTTTGGGGGCCTTTTAAAAACACATTAAAAATATTTCCTTTTTGAATTTTAGTACACATATAGAAAGGCCTCCCTTATCCCATGATTTTAAACAAAATAATCATATACATTTTCCTTAAACAGATGACCTGGAAATTCTAGAAGCTTAAGTAAATATGCATAATAAATGGCTGATTGATATTGAGTTATGATAAATTTGTTCAGTGGCATTCATGATATGTTCAACATGTTGTTCTTATTAGTGTTACATAGTTCAATGCACCACAAATTTGCAAATGTGATACATTAACATGAAATTTCCAGAAGTCCCTGCACATGCATCTGTGATGCATTAGTTTGTATCTCTGGTTTTCACTGGGTAAATTTGTGCTTCTAGCGCATCTCAGAAGACATCATCAGAGCTTCAATTTGTAAATATATATTTATGTTTATGAAAGTGAAAGTGAAGTCACTCAGTCATGTCCGACTCTTTGCAACCACATGGACTGTATCCTACCAGGCTCCTCTGTCCATGGGATTTTTCCAGGCAATAGTACTGGAGTGGGTTGCCATTTCCTTCTCCAGGGAATCTTCCCAACCCAGGGATTGAACCCAGGTCTCCTGCATTATAGACAGACGCTTTACAGTCTGAGCCACAAGGGAAGTCCATTTATGTTTATATTACATTGTAAATAATAATAATATTTTAGTCTGACGTGAAGAGCTGACACATTCGGAAAAGACTTTGATGCTGGGAAAGATTGAAGACCAAAGAAGAGGGCAGCAGAGGATGAGATAGTTAGGTAGCATCACCAACTCAATGGATAGGAGTTTGAGCAAACTCCAAAGACTGTGAGGGACAGGGAAGCTGGTGTGCTGCAGTCCATGGGATCACAAAGAGTCAGACATGACTTAGCAACTAAACCACACAAGATAAAGAATAATACATATGTTTATTATATACACACACACACACTTTATGACTACTCTGTACTTTTTTAAAGAAGATCTTTTAAGAATGTTTATCTGTTTGATTCATCTAGAGTTGAATTTTGTGTATGGTGTGAAGACAGGATCTACATTTAAAATTTTTTCTTCCAAATGAATTGTCAGATGTTCTAATACCCTTCATGGGACAATTCAGATGGGATTTGTGTATGCCCATCTTAAGGTGGAAGATAAAATTTGAGAGTCGTCCACAAAGAGATGAAGGTTGAAGGTGTAAAGGTGTAAAGGTGGATGAGATTTGGGGGTAGGGGGTGAATAGATAGACAGACAGACAAAGCATGGCATCCTGAACCTTAGGACATGCACTTCTTTTATTTTTTTAATAATTTTTATTATTGTGGTAAAAGTCACATAATACAAAACACACTATTTTAACCATATTTAACTATACAGTTCAGTGGCGCTGAGTATATTCACTTTGTTGAATGTGAATGTGCAGCTCTCACCATCATCTATCTCCTGAATTTTCACTTCCCTAAACTGAGACTCTGTCCCCATTGGACACTAAGTCCCCATTACTCCACCACCACCATCCTCAGCCCCTGGCATCTACTGATGAACTCTCTGACTCTGTGAATTTGACTATTCTAGGTATCTTATATGGAGAAGACAATGGTACCCCACTCCAGTAATCTTGCCTGGAAAATCCCATGGACGGAAGAACCTGGTAGGCTGCAGTCCATGGGGTCACTGAGGCAGACACGACTGAGCGACTTCTTTCACTTTTCACTTTCATGCATTGGAGAAGGAAATGGCAACCCACTGCAGTGTTCTTGCCTGGAGAATCCCAGGGACGGGGGAGCCTGGTGGGCTGCCGTCTCCAGGGTCGCACAGTGTCGGGCACGACTGAAGCGACTTAGCAGCAGCAGCAGCAGCAGCAGCAGCAGGTATTTCGTATAAGTGGAATCAAATCGTATTTGTCTGCACCTACTGTATATTGGAATGCATGTCTAAGGCTAACTTCATATAAGGACATGTACTTCTTTAGAGGGAAAGAGGAAGAAAAGGAGTTAACCAAGAGATAGCAGAAGGACCCGAGTGGTGCCATGGAGGTTGGGGAGAGGGTGGTACTAATCAGTGGGGCAGTAAGATTCTGTTGTGAATGTGTGGAACAAAACATTTGATACATCAGTTATGCAGGTAATTGAATTCTCTGGTATAACTAGCTTTTGGATTCTTTGGGGTCATCCACAGTTTATCCCATTGTTTCCATCCATGGACACGGATGATGTGAGTTAACTGCAAATGTGGTCCGTTTTGGACTCATAAAGTGAAGCTCTCTAAACATATTTTAAAATGTCATTTTATGAAAAGTTAATTTGTATGGTTCACTTGAAAAAATATTTACAATGAAAACTCAGTGAACATACAATGACATAATATATACAAAAGAGCTTCGGACCTAAATAAACCATGAAAATAAGAGATGTGGTTTGCGTATGTAGGGTATGGTGGCTATTCCTCATCCATTTGGTGAAAATTCCGAGCATCCTTGCCCACGCCTCTTTGCCTCCCTGTGTTTGTCTGCACACACACTAATGCTGTAAAAGACAATTTAAGCTTGCTAATTCTTTGTTTTTATAAGCTAGTCATTTCTAATGGCTATTTGCGACTCACTTTTCCCTGTTTCCCTCTTCAAAAAGAGGTAGGGAGAGGTAGTGAAATTGTCCCATTTAGTGTGGACATACTATTTGATCAGCCTGTGGTTATGCCGTGAGGATGATAATCACTGTATGAATGCAGAGCTGCACTGCGTCCCGCTAGCCTTTCCCAGCTGCCCTGGAAAGCAGCCAGTCGGCAAACACGGAAGAAGCCGTGAGCACCGCTCTGCTTAGCTGCACCCTGGTTGAGGATGGATGACTGGCAGAAGTGGAGCAGCTGGTCTACAGCAAAACCCAGGCAGAAACCTCCAGCCAGTCACTCCCCGAGAAGCCCGCAGCACTTGTAGATGACACCAAGGGAGCTGCTGCTGGTGATGCGTGAGGGGTACTGTCTGTGGACAGACAGGGCACGTGGCGATGTGACAGAGGGGGCTCATTGTGATTCAAGGTATTGAGCAACTGGTGAAGCTGGGAACATCAGCAAACAGTGATAGGCCCTGTATTGGCACTTGGAGTCCGAAGGCAGGGCTCGACCAGCTAAGTGTCTCTGTTTAGAGCCATTTGCAGTTTTTTTTTTTTTAAAGCCATATCCATAAATATGGAAAGTAACTTTGCCAGCATCATCATAATCATATACGAAGGAAGAAGATGCACATCCATAAATTACACTAATGAATACCAGCTAATGGTGATGGGCTGAGCACTGTATTCCATATAAGTCTTAAAGTCATTTGCTATCTGCTTCTCTTGATTTATTTTCTTCACAGCCTTATCTTTGCCAGATATGATATACTTATTTCTTTATAGATCATGTCCTTCTTAGCCCCTACCATGGAGTAGTTCCAGGGGGTACAGTCTTTGAATGGTCTTGTTTTCTGCTGTATCCCCAGTGTCAAGAATAGTGCCTGTACACAGTAAGCCCTGAAGATATATGCTTGTGGTGAAAAATGTAAAAAATTCAGTCTAGTATATTTCTAATGATTTCCCATAATATTAGCAAGGCTCAAAATGTCGATTTAGAATAAGAAATGTGCTCATTAAGTGAACAGTAATTTTCTTTAAAATGATTCCTACATAGCTTAGCCTTCCAGTATTCAAAATGTATAATGTCATATTTCTGATGGGTTTAATCAGTTAGCATTAACAGTTTAGCTAGTGAACTCACTGTTTTGTGCTCATGCTGCAAGATAACAGGTTTTGGCTAAGTTTCTCTCCTCCCCCTTCCATCCCTCCCATCTTGCCCTGGAGAGAATGTTGTCATAGCACAAAAACTTACATCCAACTCATTGTCAATATATTGATAACAGGAATCAAAAGATCTACTCCCATTTATAGACTAGGTGTTCTCTTATAGTTTGTGTATAAAAGGCGGTAGAAAAAAATATCCGTTTTCCTCAGTTCTGTTCAGTCACTCAGTCGTGTCCGACTCTTTGTGACCCCATGAATGGCAGCACACTAGGCCTCCCTGTCCATCACCAACTCCTGGACCTCACTCAGACTCATGTCCATCGAGTCAGTGATGCCATCTGGCCATCTCATCCTCGGTTGTCCCCTTCTCCTCCTGCCCTCAATCTTTCCCAGCATCAGGGTCTTTTCCAATGAATCAGTTCTTTGCATGAGGTGGCCAAAGTATTGGAGTTTCAGCTTCAACATCAGTCCTTCCAGGGAACACCCAGGACTGATCTCCTCTAGGATGGACTGGTTGGATCTCCTTGCAGTCCAAGGGACTCTCAAGAGTCTTCTCCAACACCACAGTTCAAAAGCATCAATTCTTCGGCACTCAGCTTTCTTCACAGTCCAACTCTCACATCCATACATGACTGCTGGAAAAACCATAGCCTTGACTAAACTCAGTTTTCCTAGGTAGAGAAAATAGCAATGTTTGTAATTACTTTAGGTGGAAATGGTTTGGACTACCGGCTTGGAGGTATTCAGGCAGGTATAGGAAAAGCTCTGTCAGACAAAGAAAAGCTAAGGACTTCCTAAATCAGCCTGGGCAGCAGCCTCATATGAAAACATTAATAAATAACAAAACTACAACAAAAAAATTAAAAAAAAAAGAGAGAGAACAAGAGCAAACAGATTACAAGTTCACATTTGGAAATACACCTGTGGAAGTATTGGATTCCATATTGAAAACAAAACAAGACAACTCCTCAGGTGAATCTCACGTAGGTAAAGTAATAAGAACCATAAGACTGGAATTCAAATTTCAGATGGAAATTTGGACCAGATCAGGTGCTACCTGAGAACATTTGTAATTATTTAGTCAAGGCTTTTCCCACTGGGAATTCTATTCCAGTTGTGCACGGTTGGGACCCAATAATCCTTTTCCACTTTTTAATTTAGAAAATTTTAATAAGATATTCCAGGTGATGGGATCCTATAATAGTTCTATTTTTAATTTCTGGAGGAACTTTCATACTATTTTCTGCAGAGGCTGTACCAATTTATATTCCCAGTCCTAGGGTTCCCTTTTTTCCACCTCCTCACCTCACTTATTTACTGTCTTTTTGATGACAGCCATTTTATTTTAATAGGTATGAGGTGATATTTCATGGCTTTGATTGCATTTCTCTGGATGATTAGTGATATTGAGCATGTTTTCAATATGCCTGTTGACCATCAATGTGTCTTATTTGGAAACGTGCCTATGCAAGTAGTCATCTCAAAATCAGTTATGTATCCAAAGAAAACAAAAGTGCTAATTTGAAAAGGTATGTGAACCTCAGTGTTCATAGTGGCATTATTTACAATAGCCAAGATATAGAAGCTACCTAAGTGTTTATCAACAAATGAATGAAGATGTGTATATTTTTGTATGTATACCTATATATATTATAATATTTCTCAGCCATAAGAAAAAGAAATTTTGCCATTTGCAACAACATGGATGGACCTGGAGGGCATTATGCTTAGTGAAATAAGTCACAGAAAGACAAATACTGTATGTTTTCACTTATATGTTGAATCTAAAATTTAAAACAAGTGAATGAATATAACCAAATAGAAACAGACTCACAGATACAGAAAGCAAACTAGTGGTTACCATTGGGGAGAGGGGTAGATGGAGACGCAAGTTAGGTGAAGGGATAGGTACAAACTGCTAGTTATAAAATAAATTGGATACAGGATATGATACACAGCACAGGGAATATAACCAATATTTTATTACTTTATGGGAAGTATAGTCTGTAAAAATATCAAGTCATTATATTGCACACCTGAAACTAATATTGTAGATCAACTATACTTCAATTTTAGAACAAGATTACAGACGATTCTTATTTTCAGGCTTAAATGGGAAGAATTAATCTAGAAGAACTTAAGGTATGATCCAGTCCTCAGATTTTATTTTTCAGTCCTCAGATTTTGTGATTACTCAAATAATTTAATTCTCTACTTTATCTGACTGTAGATTCATTTTTTAAACAATTTTGCCAGTGAGGGGAGTGGTGGTGGTTAGGAGTCCTATACTGAAATCACAGTGGTTTATAAATTGGGCTGTTTATGCTTGGCTTAAGAAGGCATGAACAAATAAAGAGGCCTCATTTCAGGCAAACTTCCCTGTGGAATGACACACCCTCTGGATCATTGGGTCCAGTAACATTTTTCATTTACTTGTGAGCACGCTTGATGGGCCTGCAGCCGTGGTGTACAAAGGTTAAACTCAACAGCTAGAAAAATGATGACAGTAACAAAGTTTAAATAACAAAAAAGCGTGGTGCATGAAAACCAATCTTCAAACTCTATAAAACTCCCCATGCCCGTTCTTCATTATGTTTTTAACTACATCATGATTATACAACTTGAACTCCCTACAAGTTGAAAAACAAATAGCTAGTACTTAGAGTAATATTTCCCAAAGATAGTTCTGCTTTGAATTTTCTTTTTATTTCTTTTTTCACTATATATTTCAAGTGGATTAAATAGAGAATTTTAATTAAGAAAACAATGTTCAGAGCCCTACTTGTTTCTCAGATGCTGTACTCTATGGTCTAGTAAGTAATGAGTTGTAAAGCTGCAAGATGTTTCGACTTTCTTAACATCCTTAACACCATCAGCATATATTTCTGCCAAACTTATAAAATGAATTCTATTTCCCCAAAATGGATAATTTTTAACAAAGAGCTTCTATTCTACTTTTTTTTTAAGTGCCTAATTTAAGGTATAAGCTATTCTTAACCTCAAATAGGATTGAACTAATTTTTTCCTTAGCTATCTTACATAGCTATTCACATGGCAGAAGTCTTTGGATAATTATTTTATCTTCATTTTAGGTCTTTAGATACTGCAGAGAATAATTATGAAAAATTTAGAATTTTATCATTTGAAAGAACATTCAAGATAGTTTACTATAACCCTCAATTTTCAGATATGAGGACTGAGACTCAAAGGGACTAAGATTTGCCTATGGCCATTAAATTCAAGGAAAGTCAGTGGTTGCACCTGGACTTTCAGAAGCCAGATTCTAAGTTCTTTCCAACTCATACATGGACTTCAAGTGTATTCACCCTAACAAGACCAACTGAATAGCTTAAAAGAATAATTCAGATCATACTTGATAGCAAGAGAGAGAAGCTCCATAAGACTCCTTGTGGAACTCTGGCCACTGATTACAGCTCAGCATTGCTCAGGGTGGACCCTCAGCTTCCATCCCAGTCTGGCAGGGAAGTGCTTGACACCTAAAGACAAGAGCTCCTAAGGCTTTTCTTAGGTACCTATAAAATGGAAATATCCTCAGTTTAGCCTTGGCTAAAGAAATGACCATTTCCTTGGATGGATTGGAAAACTTCTTGGGGACTGTAGAGATAAGTCACAGTGACCCCTGGAATAGATCAAGGTAAATGAGTCCCCGGAGAAAGGCTGAAGATGCCAGCATGAACCAGGTGACTGGGGAAGGGGAGTGAAAGGGCTAGCTGTGCCCAGGCCTCCTAAACAAGGTTTGGCAGAGGATGCCTCACTCACATCCTGATCACAAACCCAGGCCAGAGGAGGGTCAGTAAAGAGTGTCCCCAGAGAGATGTAAGGGCTGAGAGACTTCTGTCTGCCCAGATCCTTAAGCATTCTGCCTGGGGTGCCAGGAAGAAATTCTCCCCTCTACATGTTGCACCGTTTTGTCTATGAAATACCATTTGGGGGGGCCCTGCCCTGAGTACACATAAACTCTTGGTAGAAGACTAGGTTCCTACATTCTAGAAAAAGGTTTACTGAAGGGCAGCCATCTTTGTAAGGGACAGCAGAGATTTTCCTGGGAAAGTGAACCATGGACTAGAGGGCGGGTCTGACTCTTCCTCATTCTGGTTCTGCGAACGTTGGGCCTGGATTCCATAGCTTGGACACACAGGTGCCTCTGCCACATGGAGACATCGAGAAAACTTGAAAGAGATTCTAGAAACAAGATGGTCTTTTGAACCCCAGGGGAAGCCACATCAGGAAATAAGTTATGCATTAATCTCTGGATCGGGCTCATGGTTATCTCCATACTCTGCGAATCATCGTGGGGACTTACGGCTTGACTGAGCTGTGCTGTGGAGAAGTAACAGAAGTTCTCATTTCCTGACTAAGTGTAAAAGGATGCTTGTGGCAACAGGTGACCCCAGTGGTGGCTTGTGGGGACCAGAGTAGTAGCCCCTGCAGCGGTTCACTGACCGGGTGCTGCAGAAACCACTCCTAAACAAGTACAGATGCTTGAGGAATGACAGGGGCCAAAGTCGTGTGCGTTATTACTACTGCTGTTGGCATTTATTACCTGCCGACCTGCTGTGCTGGTACAGGAAAGAGGGCGCATCTTTGCCAGACACCGCCCACTATGCTAATCTATGCTAATTGCGCAACAACCATCAGCACAGCACAGGGCCACAGAGCTTCTTTCTTAGCCATCCACCCATGCGTGCGTGACATGAAGGCCGACATGAAGGCCCACACCCTGCCCGCTCTGTCTTTTAAACACCGTAAAAAGCCCCTTCAGTCATCCTGCGTCCTTGTCCCTATTTCCTCAGCCATTTTCTTTCCCTTATGGCACCATTGTTTCTTGATGGTCCCTATAAAGTTCCGAAGAGTTCTCATCAGTCTGTTTCATGGACTCCCTGCCTTGCCCCAGCCTTTCAAGTGGTGTCTCAGGGCTCCGTCCTCTTTCTAGCTCTCTTGTCCCTGTCGACTGTCTCAGTCAGCTACTGCCAGGATGCCTACATCTCACAGTTTTCTCTCTTCCTCACAGATCTTCTTCCTGCTCTGAAGCTTATTGAGAATTTTCTAAAAAAGATATCTGAGATGTGGTCTTTTTCCTAGATAGTTTAACTTATTTGCTATAAATGCATATTTAAATAGGGGACAAATATTGTCCTTAGGTCTGCATTTAACTATTCAAACTATTTTGATTTTTAGTTGAATTTAGAGCATGATAATAAAAATTTTGTAGTTTATTTAAATCATAATTATACGTTAGATACTTAATATGTACATTTAATTTTTATTGGTAATAAAAATCATAACACTGAAGTGAGGATTAAAAGCCACTTAGGAGAATATAGAAATATTCATAACATCTTACTACTTATAGTTAATAGAATTATTCTTTGAAATTACCTTGTCTCAAAAATTAAAGCATAAAATGAATTTATAGTCAGTTTTAAAAGCACTTTTTATACGTAGAAAAAACTTAGTCTTTTACACGATATAAATGCTGTTTAGGAGGATAACACATGTTTCCTGGGTAGCTAACCATAAGTATAGTCACCACTGGAAAACGGAGAATTGCATTTTCCTTACTGCCTAGATATATCCAGATAATTTTTTTCAAATATAGNAAAAACTTAGTCTTTTACACGATATAAATGCTGTTTATGAGGATAACACATGTTTCCTGGGTAGCTAACCATAAGTATAGTCACCACTGGAAAATGGAGAATTGCATTTTCCTTACTGCCTAGATATATCCAGATAATTTTTTTCAAATATAGAAATGAGTTTATGCCCCTAAGAATTTTCTGACAATAGTTGATCCCTCTGAAGCTAGAGCTCAGAGAAAAATTGACTCTGGAATTAGATAATTCAGGAAAATATTTCATTTCCATACTAAGTACTTAGTTTGTGTGCTCAGTCACTTCAGTCGTGTCTGACTCTGTGACCCCAGGGACGGTAGCCTGCCAGGCTCCTCTGTCCATGGGATTCTCCAGGCAAGAATACTGGAATGGGTTGCCATGCCCTCCTCCAGGGGAATCTTCCTAACCCACATCTCCTGCATTGCAGGGGGATTTTTTTTTTTTCTTCTTCACCACTGAGCTACTGGGGAAGCCAAGTACTTAGTTTAAACCATCCAAATTTGAGTCTCACTTTTTTTTTCAA